>CM072816.1:7415402-7667589 GCA_036937905.1 Salvia rosmarinus
GATTTGGAATAGAATCCAATGAGGATGTTTATCAAACACACACACACACACACACACACACAGAGATTCAAGAAAAACAATAGATCGTCACGTTCATTCACGTGTCAAAAATATCTTCACATTAGGAACCAATGCACATCAATAATCTATTAAAAAAGATTCAAACTTTACACACGATGCGGACTCAAAATTACACGCAGAATACCTTGAAATCAAAAGGGCCTACAGAACTCCATCAACTCTATGTGATACTGCAAGAACAACGCCCTCTCGCAGCATGTAAACACCACCACATGCAATGCCACCAAAGGCGCAACCTTTATATATACATATATAGGGGAGAGAAAGGGGGTTTAAATAGATGGGAAAAGGGTACCTTCGTGGCAAGTTGGGAGAAAGGAAAAAGACAGAAGAAAACTTTTATTTATTTGACGGTAAATTGGGCGAGTGAAGAAGGCAGTGTTGAAGAAGACAGAAGTGTAGACCTGGCAAAACGTGAGAGAGAGAGCGCAGTGATTTTGGGATCGAAAAAGGAGTTGAAATAGGGAGATGGGTGGCGATCCAAGAACGTGCCGCGCTGATCTGTGCGTGTTGGCATTGTGTTACATGATGGACTCTATTTTATTTCTCTTGTCTCTTGGAAACACTTTTTTAAACTCGAAACACATCTACCATCTTTGGCGAGAGAGTATCTCCAGAATCAATGCGGTCAAATTGCAGTCTTTTCTATCGATTGTTTATTTTTCATTTTTTATTATTAATTATTCAAGATTTCGACTTCGGCTCCAATAATCTCAATTACAACTCCTATGCTACATAGTATTTAAAGGGTTATATGTTTGACTGAAATGTTTTAGTCATATAAGATATCAATTTAATATTTGGTGTTTAAATATATGATGTATGCTATTTTTGTACTGTATTTGTGTTTTCTGATTTTTTTAGCTTTAAAATTATTATTTATATTATTCACACCCTAAACCAGATATTCTTTTATTAAAATCATAAATTGATAAATAACATATCTTTGAGAGTTTGGATTAATAAAAAATATCTTCTCTCGACTATACCCCATTCATGTATACAAGCTGAAATTTTCAATTATAATTGTCATTGACACATTATTACCTGTATATTATAGTTATGTTATCAATTTAGAACAAGCCTTTTTGTTATATATCTGATAGACTTTTGTGCGTTACATATTAATCAATATCTATTATTTGCCATACAAAATTTAAATTCAATTTCAAGGCTTCATGGAATCAACTTCATCAGTATAAAATTGTAATTAAATATGCTTTAGCTCATAGAATTATAGTATCTTATGTCTGTTTTATATATTATAGTATCTGGCAATACTACCAAAACTCTGCAATTTTCTTGATTATTAAATAGTATTAACGTCGTGCTTATTTGTCGGAGCCAAACCAGCGAAAAGTTTGTTGCTAAAACGTTATTTGTTGATCTCATTCCTAAATCAATCGTGGAAGATAAGCTCAATGTCTCCATCCCAGCACAGGTTATTTAATTTCCTAATTACTTGGCCAGTTTTTATTTTTACAGAAATTAAGAAAACAAATAAATTTGCACCATTTGAGGTGGAATCTTTATTTTTTTCACATTCTAAAAAGAGCGTAAATTGAAATTTTAATTTCTTGAATCGAGTATTCTAGATGAAATGAAAAATATTCATAGTTCTGTCGGGGTCTTATATTACTAGTACTTGTTTCGTAATGAAGTCTTTTAATTTCGGTAGGGGAAACTCATAAGGATTGGTTTCATTCTATTTTGATCGATTTTAAATAATACTTCCTTCCTCGCAAAATTTGTTCTCAAATTTTTTTTTTGGTATGTCCCATAAATTTATTTTCTTTCAATTTATGAAAATCATCTCACAAAATACTCTTTATTTATTAATACTCTTTATTTACGTATTTTACTATCTATGACCACCACTATCTCTATTTATTACCCTCAACACCACCATGTATTTACACATTTCATCACCCATGTCTCATGGCTACTTAATCTAAAACTATACTAATATGTGAGATTCTTACATTCACAAAACACTCAACAACTTTTATTAAAACCTACAACGAAGATTACTAAGACCATATTTTCGGGACATATATAATTTATTTTATATTATTTTGCATCAACAAATATCACAAGTAAGGTGACAGTAATATCATCTTACACATTGTGTATTTAAAAAAAAAAATACTATTCTACAAAACTTCAGCTATTTCAATTCTTTTCCCACCTTTCTTTTCTTTTTGTGGTTATTATTATTGTTGGAAATTTGGAATCGAGATAGTTTTGATTAGATTTCAACATCAATTAAAAATATATGTAAGTTATACATTTTTTATGATAGTCACTGAATATTGCTTGTTAATCAGTTTATTTGTTAGAGACTTGAAATTTGCTTAGACATGTCTTAGTCTAAAGGCGAACAAGCTAAAGACGTCTAGTCAGAGACTAATTCAGATCAACCAAGTTAATTCATAAGAGGATATGCCTCAAGCTCTGACATTCAGAATGAGTCGTCGAAGTCAGGAACAACAAAACAACGCGCTTAAACCAATCAAGTCAAAGCATTAAAAGAAAAGAGCTCAATGTTGAAAAAATCTAAGTAAGATTGATGAATTCAGCTAAAAGATTCGAGAGTCGAATTATCGGAGATAGAATATGATGATCATTGTAGCATCAAATACTATAAGTTAGACAAATATCATAAAATTAGGGAATCTAAAAGAACTATGAGAACATTACATTGGATGTTTAAAGTAAATGTATTTAATGTATAAGTAATTACACTACGACAATATTATACATTCAATACATTATAATAGTGCAATTACTTAGAATATATATATATATATATATATATATATATATATAACATTTCTAATCCAAATATCTCTAAATTGAAGACCTGATCATAAAATTCAAAGAAAAATATCACCAAAAATTATACAATCTGGGCAAATTCATCAATGGTAGACGTATATATGTTGGGTGACTTCTTTTCTTCGTACTCAATCAGCGAGAACCCCAATTCATATCTAATAAACGGTATAAATATATATTAAGATTGAGATATTCAAAATTCCAAGAAGAAAATACAAACAATTCGGATCCAAAATAAAAGAATGAAAGAAAAAACAAATCGAATGGGATTCCTCAAAGAATGAACACCAAGGGTGAAATAGTAGTGCAGATTCATAATAGACTATAGAGAAATAATCGTACGTTATACTAAAATATAATAGTTGGTAACTAAAATCAACTTAAAGGTTAAAACTGTCATTCAATAAAAATAGAAAAGTTGCTAATTTTATTCTAAACATAAGGTTAGTGTTTTCATTTTCTATTAATGTTTAAATTGTTTTTCAAACGTGCCGCTGCTTAATGAAATAAAGGTTGTTAAGTCTACATCACATCAGATAATTAAGGGATCGCAGTTTTCTTAATAATTTGTGCTGAAAAATATACATTATGCATTTTAAATGAAAGATAATGAAAATATCTTAAATTTGATATATAATATATAAAAATAAAAATAAAATTAACAAGATATGATCATTTAAAGTTTAACTTTGTTTTACAAAATTACTCAAAACTGCCAATTTTTATTTTATTTCTCTATTTTCCCTTTTCTTTCTTATTTTTCCTTTTTCCTTTGAATTCGCCTTCTTAAAATAAAACTGAGTTTCTATTTATGCATAGATGCATATATTTATCTTTTCTCTATTTTAAAGATGTTATAATCTTAAAAATGTAATTTGATTTAATTATATCAGTTTATTTTAGATATAAATTGTTGAATTAAATACAATATGTAAATATTTATATATACGTATAAATATATAATAATGATGTATATATAGTGGGATTCATAAAATTCAACTCTTGATCCGGTAGATGTGTGACAGTGCTGAAGTTGCTTTCTGAGTCACAATTACAATCTTCCTAATATTCTATATTCTCTTTCTCCTCAAAATTTGTTTTCGGTTTTTTCTCGTCCTCAAATTTGTTATCTTTCCATTTATGGAAATTACTCCATAAAACTCTTCATTTATTACCTCAACAATATCATTTATTTACTTATGACCCACCACTATCTATAACTAATTAATTTAATAATATACTATAAAACTTCTATATATACTATATCTCATGAACTTTTATTAAAATTCGTACCGAAGATTTTCAAGAACAATTTTTGGGGACGGAGGGAGTATAATACTATAATTTAATTATATATAGTTATTTCTTTTATCAACTATAAATTTTTATTTTGTGTCTCTATGACTAAACTAATGTAGTAATACATAATTATCATTGCCTATCGGTAAACTAAAAAAAAAAGTTTCAAAATTGTTCTATGATTTTTGCTGCATCAATTTTAGCTTATTAATATAATTTTTTGCGGTTAAGTTTTATACCTTAATGAATGAGCTTCTAATTCATCCAAACTAAATAAAATGATTATTCTTTTCGTTTTCATTATTATGTACTTCGTTGTTGAGTTATAAAATGATTGTAATTACATTTCCCATGTATCTAGAATTTTACAAATTTTGATACCGTGCATCTTATGGTTACAATACATGTATTATAGATAAAAGCCATAAATAGTTTCAAGTTGGCACTTGGCAACACTAATAAAGAAACTATTGTGTGTGTGTGTTGGCTAGTGGTAGAGTGGTTAATGCTCGAAGTCAAAAGGTGCCGAGTTCGAGTCGTGATGTGACCTTTAAAATTTATGTATTAATTGACCAAAAAAAAAAAATAAAGAAACTATTTATGACTTCTTACATTCAAATAATAATCTGTCCATAAAACAAATATATAGTTTGTAAGATATATGATATTTGAATATAAATGAAAGTTTAAATTACTTTATTATTGAATCATCTATATTTCATTACTTTTATTTCATAGTTTTTATATATAAAATAATTGTACTTATATATGATAAACAATATCAGAATTCATTTTTATATTGTTATTTTCTGTAGGTACGTAACAATAAAAAGTGAAAAGAAAAATGATTTTATTTAGTTTGAATGAATTACATTCATTACGGTATAAAACCTAACAAAATATATATTAATAAGCTACAATTTAAAAATCATTCAAAATATTTTTTTTTTTATGTGTGCTGTGTTTTATAAATGTATTTGAAATTCATATATCTCAAAAATTGATATATAAAATGCTCGCAGTACATCGAACTGGTGTAAGATTAATTGGTTTGAGAAGTAATGACTAATATTGAGATTCGAAAATTCCGAGACATAGTAATACTAATTAAGTAATTAATTTACTGACTGATTGTGATATGAGGAGGAAACAATTGTCGTCCAATTAATCACATGCCTGACAAGCCTAGAACGTGGGAATTAAGAAATAATGAGCAATTCCAGTTGATGAATCATATGTTAAATGTCTTGCGTATCAATCTAGCTAGGAGAATCCTCTCTGGTGGTAGAGAATGCACCCCCTAGACACCAAGCTCTCTCTCTCTCACACACACACAGTGATGAAGATCTCATGATTAGACTAGCCACGGAGCTTGGATACGGTTTCCCGATCGGAGATCCATGGATCACAGACGGTATCTCCCCATGGCTTTTCGCCTCTGAAAGCATCCTTTCTGGCCTATCACCTGATAGTTCATCACTGACCAATGGTTAATTATAGGTTCCATTTAGTCAAAACTTATAAATCAGATTGATTTTTAATTCCTACACTAGGGATGAGTGCTTCTACCAGAACCCATCGCTATATATATCGAAGATAAAGAAAATTCATAATTACTAAAAGTATCTGTGAATAAATGGTCATCTATAATAGTCTGAAGTAGTAGGATTTTTTATAAATAAGAAACTAGGATAACACACAGATTAAGAGTCTAATTAACCATCTCGCTAATCCTAGTCTCCTAGATTAAATATATCATCATGTATATATCTCTACTTTTTATTGAAAATTCAGATAAAAGCTAAGGCTGGGAACCATGCTGGTATGCAAGTCTTGTTTTGGCTATGTATACGTCCAGCTAACTATCTGGGTGTTCAGAGATAAATCTCATCAATTTCGAATTTACCTAAATTATGTTTACTTCCTCTTTAGCATCTTAATTAATAATTTTGTAAGGCTATTTAATGAAATTCCGGTCGTCCAACTCATTTTCCACATGTATCAAATTTAGATTTAATTGTTTCTTCCTAAAAAGACTGCCTAACTGGGAAGACTCTCGACTAGAAACAAACGGACAAGAACGAGATTAAGTCGTTTGTATTAGGGATGCAACTCATAAACGAGATAAAAATTTCTTAATAGTAGGACTAGAGATGAAAATGGATTTAGATTTTAATTTATCTTTATAAAAACAAAAGTTCTTGTGGCGGTTACAATTAGGATTAGTAATTCAAATTTAGAGTTTAATTAAATATTAATTATCAAATAATTGGATGGCCACACCATGTGGCTCTACAAAGAAATAAATGTTTTAAATATGGAATATATATATTTATAATATATATAAGTGATGACCAAACCTTAAATTTAGTTTTGTATCTCTATATAAATAGAGGCCATTAACATCATAATAAGGGATACTCGCTTATCATCATTATCTCTATTTTGTTTTTCTATCATAGATTTTTATGTAAGTTTGAACAAGAAATGCTTTTTGTACCTTCCTAAAGAAATGCTTTGTCAACGACTGAACTTTCGTTTACTTATAGACAACACAAAATATGCATCATATAGTTTAATTAATAGTAGAGATCACACAAAATATGTTTTAATAACATTATTGATTTAAAATGCATATTGATTTCGTTAATTTCCTTTGTTAACATGAACAACAATAGTTTGCATACGTATTATATGGATTACTTATATCACAAAATTACATATATATTTAATATTGTTTGCATACATATCAGTTCTATAAATAAACAAATACATACAGATAAATTTCAATTATCAATACTATATTTGTATATATATTAATCCAATTATATTTAAAGTTAACAATATCTATATATAGATTTATGGACACTTATATATCTATATAATTAATTATAAAATAACTAATTTAGTAATAATTAATTCAGTTACTAAATAGCACATTGCCGATTTCAAACAATTTAGGCGGAAAAACTTGTTTGTTAATGATTTCCTTTGGGTAAATAACATTCTGCACTCCAACGTTTACGGTTTTTATATATGTGTCCCAACGTAAGCATAATAACAAATTGAACCATAACCTTTCAAATTGGTTTATAATAATGCCCGATCACCGAAATCGGACCATTACACATACGTGGATGCCGAAAATCCACGTCACATTCATACATGGAATAAATTTAAGAGTTTGAAAATTCAATTTTAAACTAGTTGAACCCTAATTTGCAAGAGAAAGCTTGAGAAAGGAGTGAAAGCAGACAAGGCTAGCTTGAGAAAGTGAGTCGAAAGACAAGGCAAGAGAAGAAGTGAGAGAAGAAACCCATTTGAAAATGAGCAAGAGAATTGAAAACAAACTAAAGAAAAACTTCTTTAAACTTGATATATTCAACATGATGGAACAACCAAGATATTATAATATTCAAAGCTTGTATTTTTAATTGATGTTAAGATTTATCAAATGAATATTATATTAGGGGATTTGGGGTGAAAAATTATTATATTACATGATTTTGGGGGTTTTGGAGGTAGGATTATTATATTACGGGATTTATGGGATTTGGTTCATGAAGAATATTTTGTGTTCATCTTCTTCAACAGTTCTTTTAAAAACTATTAAAAATTCATGATTTCTCGAAACCTAATTATTCTTTCGAACCCTATGTGTGTGTACAGAATGTCAGGCAAAGATTTACTGCATGTTAAGGTATACCATGGGGCAAATTTGTAGGCAATCATAAATATGTAGGTGAATATTGTTTACTTTTGCGAGATTGGGAACCGGAAGAATTTGGAGATTCATTTGTGACTAAAGTCATGGTATTTGATGATAAGTACACTGAACTGATCAATCAAATATGCATTTAGAATGTCTGATAGCAAAGAATTCGTGTTTGTCATTGATTATTACAAAACTAAAATTATGCAATGCATTGATAAAAGAGAAGGGTTTTGGAGGTTTATCTTGAATTTGATGTGGATTGTGATGAAAATAAAATTGATTCGTAAGAAGGAATAAATACCAAGTAAAGGATGTAGATGGTATCGAGGAGGTGGTAAGAGATGAAGTGGTATTGATGAGGTGGTAAGAGATGGAGATGGTATTGATGGTGGTAAGAGATGGAGATGGTATTGATGAGGTGGTAAGAGATGGAGATGGTATTGATGAGGTGGTAAGAGATGGAGATGATATTGAAGGGATGATAAGGATGAAGATGTTATTGAGGAGGTGAAAAAGATGAATATGAATATAATTTTATGATCTCGAGAAAGATGATGATCTTGATAATGGCATGTCGTCTGAGGGGTTCGAAAATGGCGAGATAATTGTGAGAGGATTCCAAAATGACGAGAGGATTTCTAAGAATAGGGCACAATTAGGTTCAACAATTAGATTTTAATGCAAGAACGAGTTAAGCGGCGTCGTGCGTGCCACATAATCAAATCAGGCCGAATTAATGTGCCACATAGGCAAATTAGGCCCGATTCGATCATAGGACACGGATGTTAAAAATCTGCAAGGTTATGGTTCAATTTGTTATTATGCTTTACGTTGGGACAACGATGTAAAAAGCGTAACGTTGGAGTGCGAATGTTATTTACCATTTCCTTTTATATATATATAGATATGACCTATTTATATAAGTGGATCTGAAGTCTACTAAGAGCTTATTTAAGCCTACAAGAACATCACATTTTTAAAGATTATATTAATATATAATTAAGTATATATATATATATATATATATATATATATATATATATATATATATATATATATATATATATAAATGTTCAGTGTAAAATTTAATTATATAAACAATAAGTTATGTTAAATAGATCATATAAATATTTTGTATTCCTACGTAGTTTTTCATTTATGTCATAAATTTTGTATAATCAACTCCATTTTCAAATAGAGAATATACCCAACAAAAATTGGTTTTGAAAATTATGTTGCCAATTAAATGGAAATTAGGCCCGAATTAAAGTAATGGCGTGGAAATCATTGAAATGTCATGTGTCAATTTATGCATTTAATTAGAGGAAAGGAAAAATAACAGTAAAAAAATCCACACAGCACAACCCTACTTCTCCAACCCCTCCTCTCTGCTCCAAACCCTCTTCCATGGCTAACTTCATTCCCGGTCCAAAACCAAAATGAATTTTATTTATTATTTAGCAAGTGATTTCTTATTTAGATTCAGTATTAATGCTACCTAATTATTTCAAGAGCAGACACAACAGTTCCATCCCCATTAAATACTGCTAATAGACCACGTAAGCACATAATATTTATGATTTATGATTCTGAGTTGGTACAATGCAATTTATTTGGTTGCATCTCTAATCATTGAATAAAATTCTAAATGTCGGCGGTAGATAAGTACCAAGTCTCCTTTATTTGAATAAAATAAATATTCTAATGCATCATAATAATTCTTGATTCTGCAGGAATTAATGATGTTGAAAAGGCTCAATAATTAAGGTGGATTACTATAGTCGAGATGTCATAGGTTTGAACCCCATCAAACGTCTCTATAGATTTGAGCCTATCACACCTGGTTTTTCAAGTGTGGTTTACCTATCCTGTGGTTTGCAGGCTATTGCACAGGAACGTGGGGTTTACCCAGTGCACACCTAAGGTAGTGACCGCGGGTTTCCCATGATACAAAAAAAAATAAAATCGAAGTAGGGTAGAGTAACAAAACTCCTTTGATTAATTTACTGGGTAGAGTAACAGAACTCACCTATACTTGATTAATGTAAAAAAGAGGATAATTCTTCATGATTAAAATCATATTATTTCTTCGGCGAATTATGATTAATCTTATATACTTCAGTGATATCACTTATTCGATACTAATTTGGGGATCCTCGTGAGTTTAGGACAACTTTCTAGTTATTTTTAGTGGATTGGAATAATTAATTTCTAGTCGAACGCTGTCGTTTGCTGTTAAGTAATATAGCAAAATCAGTTTTATGTAATGGAGTATGTGCCAATAAATCCAGGAAAATAAATTACTTCATTTGGTGGAAAAATTATAACGCAAGAACTTTAATTTATAAGGATTAGTCAACTGAGATAATACACATATGAGAGAAATTAATACAATAAATATTATTTAGTTATTTTGAAATCGTATTTAGACTACTAATTGGTTCACTACATCCATGAAGGCTTGATTTCACCATTAGTGCACTCTTCCAGTTCCCTAAAACTTCTTAATAAAGTTATATATTCATAGTGCATCAATAACAAGCAGATGCTGAAAAAACTTCAAAAAAGAAGAAAATAAAAGAAAGGGTCACGCTCTATTAATGCTAATTGTTTGAGACAAATGAAATAGTAATTTTTGAAAAGCATATATATGCATTTTTCACCATATTTAAATACATAGCTAGAAGGAATTAAAGAGTTAGAATTTATTTTACAGGGATTGTATATAGAATATAATCAATCAATCCTCAAATTTTGCTTTGAAGCCAGACTATATATATATTCTTCCATAAATTTGATGAAGCTGAAGCTTTTAACCAGCCAATCCAAACCATTTATTTTATGAAATCATATCAATTTTGCTTTGAAGCCAGAGTATTCTTCCATTTATTTGAAATTGAAAAACGTGAAGCTTTTAACCATCCAATCCGCGAATCATTTATTTTCTGAAATCATACTCTAATACTATATCCCTTTATCATTTTCACATTATGCATATATAAGATGTCATCAAGATAGACACGCATATTCAACTTTGCCAATCATGTAATCAAAAAGTTTTGTATTAAACCATTTGATAAGTGATAATTCTTAAAATGTCATATACAAATCATATATCTATGAGAGAGTTAACGTGAGAATCAATATTTTTTATCTTAAAAATGTGACATCCACAAAATGATGAATTCTCTGTTAAAGTTGATGAGTCCATCGGAAAAGTTACTGAATCCAAAAGTATCCAAAAAAATAAAATTTCGTCCCTCATGGGATTCGAACCCGGGTGCAAAAAGTTGAATTTTTTGATTCAGTAACTTTCTCATCAGATGTATCAACATTCATAACGAAATTTTATGATTCTTAGTTCTCAGGTTCAAATAAGAACCATTTTTAATGTGAGAATCAAGAACTACAAAAATTCGTTATGAACAAAATGAATTCACTATGAAAGTTAATACATCCGTAGGGAAAGTTACTGAATCCAAAAACTCGAAATTGTCACCCAGGTTTGAAGCCCATGAGGGACGAAAATTCTATTTGTTTTCGATTAAGTAATTTTCACAACAGATTCAGTAACTTTCACATCAAATCATCATTTCTGGTTCTCACGTTCTCACGATATATATATATATATATATATATATATATATATATATTAGATCTTGTAAGAATGTCTATAAGTGTAAGAAATAAGAATATATCACATCCACACACCTAGCTCATATCAACTGTCCAGATTAAAGGGAATTTAGTTAATGATTTCGAATAAGGGTAAATTTGGTATAAAATTATTTTCTCTGCCACTCCAGATGTAAATCTCGTCACTTCCCGACAATCTTGTCACTTACCGAAAAAGATAGGGATTTTATAATCTACTCGATATAATATTGCACAAACTAACCGTTCTATAGCACATATCGCATAACACAACAAAATTTATTATTGCACTAGCTACACTTTATGTAGTACATATATAATACAAACAATACAGATATTTAATAAATATATGGCACACATTACACATTAGGCAACACAATTTATTGTTGTACAGCAAATGCTACAAATTTATTCTACTCGTACAAAAAAAATATAATCTATCTAAAATAAGAAGTTACAAGATAGATTGCAATAAATCTCTAAAATCAAGAAAATGACCGTTTTTAACATAAAACAAAATTACTAATATAATCTTTAAATAAATCCTACGAAATTATAGTATAGCATATATAGTTTTGTACTATAGTACAATGTAAATTAATATTATCTATTGATTTACTAAAATCAATGACTTAGATTTATTCTTATTTCTTACAAATAATTACATTCCTACATGATTCATCCTCTATAGACATAACATGTATATATCATACCTAATGTCGCGGCTCATGTAACTTGATGTCGGTCGTGCTTCATATGATATGGTATGATGCAGGGGTGGATTTAGTGGAGAGTTGGTGTGAGCTCAAGCACCCCATAGCAATTATTTTTATTTAACATTATGATTTTGATATTTTTAAAATTTATTTTGTATTAATATACTTATAGTCTATTTTTTTTCAACTTCAGCTCCATCCGAACTATATTTATGGCTCCGCCCCTAATACGATGGATACAAACATCGGCATCATCGCTGAAACCTATGCATTTTATGATCATTTGAGTCAGAATTTGTGGAATCAAATGCAACCTTAGGTCAATGAAATCTCATTGCTAAACATTTATTGCACTATATCATTTATACGGTTTACAGCAATAATTGCGTATGACTTTGACGATGTAACTGTCACCTTTTATTGTACATGCGTATGTATATCACAAACGGCTTTTGTTTAAAGCCCTCCGACTTAGTACGACAAGTGTTTGACTCTAGGCATCAACTCAAGATTTTCCATGAAATCCAGTTAAAAAAGGATCCCTAATTTGGCCTATTCTACCAAATATGACCTATGTATCTCTCTTTGTGTTGACAAAAGAATTCTATTGCAGATATACATGCTAACAAGAGGCCGGTCGGAACATCCGTCATTATATACGAATTATTTTTCCTAGTTCGCAATAACGCCCATTGTTGGTCGTCGATGTAGGCAAACATTTTCCATGATACAAGTACGGAAATTAGGATTAAATTTCATGCATCCCATCATTGATGAGTTGCTTGTTTCTGCATGGCTGTTTATCAGCATACTCAGATTCTTGTATTTAATAACTATACAAATTGATTTTCAATTCTATTTCAAGAAATAGAGAATTATCATAATCCCATGCTTATATAGAACCTACACTAATTTTCCCCTCCCAACCAACCACAAATCACTTTTTTGCTTTGCATTCACTACTAAATACATTTTTGCAATTTAATTAGTTCAACTTGCTTCTTTCCAACCCTCGAAACCCCAAGTTAATTTCACATTCACCAAAAGAATACTCTTTCCCTAAAATTAAAATCATTTTTTTTCTTCTTAAACCTAAGTAGTTAGCATTTCACCATTTCCCGATACATCTCTAATGTAACTCTCCCAAATTAAATAGAAAGAAGAATCATCCTGGATTTACTGATAAAAGATGGTACTACCTCACCTATTGACTTGCGTCCCACTTTTTTGAGACCACATGAAATAAGGGTTTCCACCTTATATAAATACCCATAGATATGAAGCAACAAAAGTACACACATATACACACAATGGAATGGTCAGATTTCCAGTGCTCCCCTTGGAAGAATCCTCTACACCCTCCTCTCACCACCACTACCCCAGCCACCGGAAATGTCGAAACCATCGCCAGAGTGGACCAACGAGGAAAACAAACTCTTGAGTACGGCTTGGCCGAGGTGGACCCCACTTCCCGGCCTTCTTCGAGACCATTGCTTCCAAGGTCCCATGGCGACCCATTGAGGACATCCAGCTCCACTACCAAGCACTGGTGCAAGACGTCGAGATGATCGAATCTGGTGTCTTCCCCATCCCCGACTACTCCACAGACGAAGCTCAAGCGAATCCAGACGAGGTCGAGCCCAAGCCAGACGACGAGTCCAAGACCAAATCTGGCCAGCCTCGCCGCAGGGGCGTTCCGTGGACTGAGGAAGAACACCAGTAATATTTTTATAGGTTTTTTTATTTTTGAAAATAAAATAAAATAAAATATTGAAGCTTGGAAGATTTGAATTGAATGCAGGCTGTTTCTGATGGGGCTGAACAAGTACGGGAAGGGAGATTGGCGGAGTATCTCAAGGTACTACGTCATCACCAAAACCCCGACTCAGGTTGCCAGCCATGCTCAGAAGTACTTCCGGCGGCAGACGAGCTCGACGCCGGCCGACCGCCGCCGCCCCAGCATTCACGACATCCACACTGTGAATCCGGCCGCTGCCGCCTTCGCCTCACCGTCGCTCCCCACCATCTCTTTCCCGTCTTGTGCCCTAATTCCAACCCTTCAGCACACCTACAATGCTGGTCGGCTCCTCGATCAGAATTCGGGGTTTCTGTCACCTGTAAACGCTGCTGCTCATGCTGTGTTCAATCAGGCTGCTTCTGCTTCTCTTCGCCGCCACCGCCGTCGGTGTCGGCCTGCTTTCTTCCGTCTCTGAACCAGTATTGGGGTGACTGTATCATTATATTTATATGAGCAGCGTGGTTGTGCGGGGTGTTTGTGTAGTGTTGAAGAGTCTGCTATAGATGACTATATATCATAGCTAACTAAGGTGCTTACTATTACGAATATGATGTTATCCCTTTGGGTGAATAAATCTATTACGACATAGTTTAACTCTTAAACACAGACTCCTATATGCTTAGCTACAACATTTAATATATATACTACATATAGTAACTGGTTGATCTTAAAGTATAAAATATGAATCATTTCTCAGTCCTTGCTTCATGAATATCTACGGTGAATTCAAACATTTGAGTTCAAATCCCATGAGGGATGATTTACGGTGAATTCAGACGATTTCATAAGTTCGTAATTTACACGTTAAGAAAGATTTTTATAATAACCATTCGCTAATGTATATATATATATATAGGTTGGGTTCCGTAGTCCCGGTCCCCGGATAGTATGTAGTACTCAATCTGACCACACATTTTGAACACGTGGACGCACCAAAATTTGACACGTGGCAACCCATTTTTCGCTCGGGGCAAAATGGGAACGCACCAATGGCGCTGGTGCCCATCCGGCATGGTAGGAGAGTCCATGACGTTGGGGTCTCCATGGCTACTGAGTTTGGGTTGATGCACAAAAAACACAAATAATGCATACGTAATAACATGACAATGCATTTAAATGAACACAAATCTGCATCGCGCCCAACCGGCGCTGGGTGGGCTCCGACGCTGGGTAAGGGCGCTGGGTGCACGCCAGTGTTGGGTAGAGACGTTGGGTTGGAAGAGCCACAACAAAACACAAAAAATGCATATGAAATAACATAAACCGCATTTACTTGAACATAAAATGCATTACGTCCAACCGTATTGGGTGGGAGCAAGCGGCCGGAGTGTATTTTCGAGAACGAACGCACGTTGGGCACGCCCGAAACGCTGGCGCGCGCACAAGACGCTGGCGAGCTCTAATCACATGCATTATTCTCTTCAACTGCATGCATTTTTTGTTCATTTCAATGCATTATCTTGTTCAACTAAATGCATTGTTTGTTTTCGCAATCACATAACAAATCAAATTACTAATCTACCCTTAATGAAGCGAAAATTAGCGAAATTAAGCTTAAAAGTCCGAAAAATCTGAACCATAGGATCTATTAGATGAGTGGATGAGATTGAGTCTACATACTATCTCTGGAACTGGGTATTATATGATCTATCCTCTATATATATATATATATATATATATTCATTTCAACATTTGTTCTTATATTTTTTCTCATGAATGGACACATAAAGTATGTTGTTCTTAATGTGCTACTAAATCCCAATTCCAAACATGATCATCCAGGATTCCTTAAATTCTACATAATCCGAAACAAGGACCATTTTCCCCTTTGTTCTTTTTAGTATTGCATTTGTACATTTAGTATATATAGTTATCTTTATGAAATAACTTATTAATTTTCTATAATTTTGTTGTTTAATTTTTCTAATTGATACACTTTGCTTATCCTCAATGCTTTTAAGAAGTGGAGGTTTAAGGACATAATACTTCTCATAATATATAAAGCATGATTTTTTTCATATATATTTGAGCGTACAATTATTTTTATTCATATATTTGTTGTGCTTTGTGCACACATGTTATTATGTTGCACAAGATAATGCTTTTAATGTGATGATTATTGTAGATTTTAAGTTCATTTGGCATGAATTAGCACTTGGGGATTCTCTATTCATTTTCAGTGTCCCATTCATAATTGTATTTTGTCCCTTCATTTTCAATTTCTTGTATTTTAGTTTTGTATTTTAGTTGTTATTATGATTTATGATACACAATTAGGATATATAATTATTTTGTAGCATTTAATTTAAAAATTTAAGCTTATATAATTATGTTTTTAGGATATATAATTAATAGATTATTTAGATTCAGTGTTCCCTTACGTTATATAATTCTTTAAGCTTTATTTTTAGTAATAAATATTAATTAGAATTTACTATTGTACAATATATTTATATTAAATAAATATGATTAAAATAATAAACGTAATAGTAAGACACAGACGAGATATAATAATGTTGGAATAGAGAATACGGATCGTCTTAGTAGAAAATTAGTTTTAGATGATTCACATAGAGAATGGATTTGGATTTTGAGGCCAAAGTAAAATTAGGACAGTCGATTAATAAGCAATCTCTATGCGCTACCGTGGCCGCCGGTCCTCTCCGCAGCCGCTGCCACTGTTCCCCTCACCGCCGCTGTCTCTATATCTCTCCTGGTAGCTATTGTGCATATTTCAGCTTCAAGGTTATAACTCTTCCCTAATTATTATCGACAATTTCTATATCGTTTATATATATATATATAGAGAGAGGGAAGAGATTAAATAGTACCCGAGTCTGAGATAATATATAGTATTCAATCTCATCCACTCATCTCATAAATCCTATGGTTGAGATTTTTTCAAACTTTTGAAGCTTAATTTCGCTGATTTCGCTACAACAAGGGTAGATTGATAATTTGATTTGTTATGTGATACATAAAATCAAACCATGCATGTAATTAAACAAAAAATTATATTTCATTGAACACAAAAATACATATTGTTATACATAAAACTGCATACGGTTGACACAAAGCTACAGAATTTGATTTGTTATGTGATACAGAAAAACGAACCATGCATGTTTTAAAACAAAAAAATGTATATGCTTGAACAAAGAACTGCATAATGTTGAACACGAAAATGCATGTGATATTGATTTATCCATAATTTCTTCTCTACTTTAGATCAATTACTTTAGTTTCATAATTCGAAAGAAAACAAATGATCAACAATAAAGAAAGTAAATGATCAACAAGAAAGTGTCTGTGTATATTGAAGAAGAGAGAAAAGAGATATCGAAAATGATAATTTTTGCTTTAAAGCATGCAGGGTTGTGTTTCGTTCTATGCAGGTTTATGTATATTGTGATGCAAGATGTGTATCAATTGTATATTCTTCGCAGATGGCATCATCTCGTCGTCTCCTTCTCTGATTTATTTATTTCTCTGATTTTTGGCAAACTCTATTGTAAACCATCGTCTCCTACTTCAATTTTGACGAACTTTGCCATAAACATCTCCATAGCCACCATCTCTCTCGATACTTTAATCTTCTCTCAAAATTCTATTTATTTTTCTTCAAATTCAAGCAACGTCTAATCAATGATTCTTCTGTAATTTCAGACAGAGATCACCCACCACGACTGCCGCCACCGCGAATGACTCCATTGTGCCATTGTTGTTGTCGGCTTCTTATTATTCTCCGATGAACGATGAGCGATTCGAGAGAAGAAGAATGTGGAGAAGAAGAAAATTATTATATTGTCCCTCAGCAAAAATAAAAATAAAAAATAAAAAAATACTATGACATATGTCGCTTGTCCTTGTTATCCACATGGCCACAATATGTGGTCTAGATTAAGTATTACATACTATATGAGGATAGAGTACTATGAGAATCCAACCATATATATATAGGGAGGTTAACGTGAGAACCATTTTTATTGTGAGAACAAAAGCGATGAATTCATTGTGAAAGTTGATGAATCCATTGGAAAATTATTGAATCCAAAAATAGAATTTTCGCCTCATGGGATTCGAACCGGGTGAAAATTCTAAATTTCAATTCATTAATTTTCTCAACGGATTCATCAACTTTCATAACGAATTCATTTGGTTCTTAGTTTTAGGATAAGAATTGTTCTTATTTGAACCAAACTATATATATATATATATATATATATATATATATATATATTGGTTATTGTGTGAATACTCCTTATAATGTAAACATGAAGACATATATCAATAATTGATAAATCAATATGAACGTTTTATATTCAATGTACAAATTATGATGTAGATGCTCAAATGCATAATTATATATAGAAATATGCATATAATTAATTCAGATGAACACTTAAAACAATCATTGAATTTTCAAATCTAATGAACATAATTTGTTCTCATTTATGTATGTTAAAGATTGTATGGACATGAACTAGTTTCGAGATTTTGATTCAATTCCATGAGGTGGAATTCGGATTTGATCTCCGAGCATCGATTCTAGTGATAATCATAGAGACTAAACCATTTGTTTGTAGATGTTAAATTAGCAAAAATTAGGAAGGCATTTTTATTTTGTTTTCTTAATTAACTTCATTCTCGTTTTGATTATTGGTCTTTATCTCTTTGTCAATTATCAAGAAACTCTCCGGTAGTACTTAAAATTCCATGGTTTTTGTGCCCATATATTGTTGCATCTAAGGGTGTGCGCATTATCAACTGTGTATCTCCGTAGTATTATTGCTGTATGGTGCCCTCGTCCCTTCACACTTCCGATCCTTTTATAACTACGATTTAAAAATATTTTATTTTCAGCTTTTATAAAAGAATATTTATAATAACTAATAGAATAACATTTTTTTTAGTCGTTGGTGGTAGTTGTAAAATACAAAAGTTCCCTAAACCCCTGAACTTAAATTACCCCAACACATGAGTACTTTCATAAACAAGACCATAAATTCATTCCAAAATAAAAGCATTATGATGGATTGGATTTACAATAGTCTTCGAAGAATTACAATGATCCAACAAACTCAATTACTCAATCCAACAGTACTATTTTCATCTATCAAATATTAATTATTTAAATTTAAGACGTTTATATCAGAATTGTGTTCTTCTTGATCCAAATCTACTAGTACTTGGAGTTCATATGGTTAAGGACTATGCACAAGCACAATATAGAAGCCAAATTGCATAATTTCTAGGTCCTAATACAGCTACAGGCTACAGGATTCAAGAAAAATAACATGATATTTCCGGAATCACATAAAGCCCAACTCCTAAATATAAGTATCAAACAATAATTTAAAACATCTAAAAAATATGAAATCCGATGACCAGGGAGATTGCATACAAAATAAATTGCAATAAATAATAATATTAACTAAATTCCACGATACTGTTTTTTTAGATTGGTTCCATAAGAATATAAATTTTGATATTTAACAAAATAATGAGCGACAGTCGAAAAACCCCTCACTCGATTTGGCTTTAGCTGTTTACCCCATAATTTGAGGCTATACTTTACCTTATAGTTAATACATACAATATTTGAATCCTGAATTTCAAGTTTAAATGTGAGTAATAATTTGGGCGCAATCATACAAGCCAAGCAACAAGTTACAATTTTTCTGAAATATATGAGCAAAGTAAAACACAATGGATCAAGTAGGAATTAAAAGTGAAGTAACAAAACTGTGTGAAAAACTGTCGATACATTCTTGAATTTGATGTCAGCTACAATAATCTAACAGCCACATTCCTAAATTGCAGCCAAGCCTACAGAGTGCAACTGCATTTCGTTCCTGGGCGTCGAAGTGCAGGAGGCAAACGACAATCCATAGCTAAAATTCAAACACAGGATAAGGAATCTGCAAGACGTCGAACAAGCAAATAATCATGATTTTTCTAGAATATACATCTATACAAACTGTGGCATGTAATGCCACTGCTTCATCTATGTCACAATATATGTATATATATATCAAGGGAAATATTTTACCAAATCATCCTTTTGCATACTCCACAAGATTGCGCTTGCGTTTGTTAGATCTAGAAAAGAACCATATGTGAGCCCAAGATTTCTTCTGTTTGCTCGCCGGCGGCTTCACCTCCCTCTTCCCAGCTAGATCAGCCATGTAACCAACAACAGCCTAAAAAATAAGAAAAAAAAGATTAAGGAAAGTGAAGATTGAAACAACAAGAAGAACATTGTAGTATCATGCACCTGAGCTCCTTTCTCAACCACATCTCTCGGTGGCACGACGAGAGGGTTCCCCTCGACGTTCAACACGTGCAGCCTAGTCAGCATCCCGAACGAGTCAGGAAGCGTCCTGATCTGGTTGTTATTGCTCATCAACTCCTCCAGCATCTCAAGATTCCCAATGGACCTCGGCAGAGCCTGCAGATCAGCAAAGTTGTTGCTCACATCCATCTTCACCAGTGTCGTCGCAAAGCACAAGCTCTCGGGTATGGCCTCGAGCTCGTTGAAACTCACATCCAGCTGCCTCAACCTCGACAGGGACGCCATGGTCGTAGGCAGCTGCCTGATGTTGTTGTACCGTACCGTCAGAATCTCCAACGACTCGATCCGCCCCACTGCCTCCGGGAGGGCCTTGAGGCGGTTATAGTCTGCCCGAAGCTCCTTGAGGCAAGCGCATCGGCCTATAGCATGAGGGATTTCTTCCAAATCATTGGTTTCGATGTTGAGTTTTTGTAGGCCGGCGAGAGAGCCTATGGTCTCTGGGAGCGCTGTGAGCCCGTTGGAGCTCAAATCGAGCTGTTGGAGACGAGCTAGCCTGTCGATGGATGCAGGCAGTGATGTTAGCTGATTCCCTCTGAGATCAAGATGGAGCAAGTGGAGTAAATCGCCAATTGATTCCGGCATTTCTTGGAGTCTGTTTCCGTGCAAGTCGAGGGTTTTTAGAGACGAGAGGCCGCCAATGGCACCAGGCAATACTACAATCGCGTTTTCTGATAAGTCTAATTTGATCAGAGTTGAAAGCTTCCCGATTGAATCGGGAAGCCATTCGACTTGATCTGAGAGCTTGCCTTGTAGGATGAGCTCTCGAGCTCCTTTCTTCACGGACACCTCGATGCAGCTAGCTAACTTTATTATATTCATTTTGTCGCCTGCAACGGATCACCCAATTCATCAGAAGACAAAACAAGATGTTACACATAAATGGTGTAGTTGTATTCATACTCACCATGAGCAGCATCTGGTCTTAGAGAGGAATCCACGACGGCTGGAGGTACCGGAACATCCCTTGATCGAGCCTTGGCAACGACGCGGTCTAAACGAAGAGCAGACGCCTTCAACGGCTTGTTCAAGTAGGAGTCGTCCTTCGCCTTCATCGGCTCCTCGTAAACAGCAGATGATGGTAGAGGTGGTGGAACAGTTTTCTCAGCCGTGGAATTCGAACCATTGGTGGCGAATGAGGCTAAAACGGCCAACGAAGAAGTGCTCGTGCTTTTCAACTTGGGAGATGCAGTGGACTTGAGGCATACAGAAGCTCTCTGAATCAATTCATCGAACAGAAAGTGGGCGCTCTCGAGGTCCAGCAGTTTCTGAGCCTCTTTCTTCTGCTCTCTGCTGTGCCAATGAATCAGAGTCCCCTGCATTTCTTGCAGAATTTTCAGCAATTCTTCTGGAACTTCTTTTGCACTATTTGGCTGAGAAATTCTCGCCACTTTTAAAGCATCTTCTCTCTCCACATTCTGGATCAAGCTTCGGGCCGCTTCGACCTCCTCGATTCCGGGCCGGGCCGGCAGCGACTTGTGCATTCTCATCACTTCTTGCACGGCTTTTTCAACAGTCATGCCTGAGGCCTCCATCATCATTTTTGCTTCAATTCTGCTTCTTTTTCTCCACTGGAATTCATCAAACATGATACAAAATCAATGCAATTATGTATGTACCACGTTCAAGTATATACATGCAATTTTTTGTGCTTAAAAAAGTCTACGAAACCTTAAACGAAAAAACCGTTTCTTGCATTGAGAAACGAAAATGACTGAAAGTGTATACTTACAGAGATTGAAGAGATGAAGGCCACAAAAATCTATGAAATGCAACGAGTGCTGATTTATGCACAGCACCAATGAAAATTTGAATTTCTGCAGTTTTGATTTGTTGAAATGGGGCCTTGTGTTTGTGCAGCTAGAATTTTGTTTGGGTTATTTATTTACTGCAACATCTTGAGATTGTTTTGACTGGAAATCTCTACTGAAGCTGTTTGTTTCCAGTCTCCATCTATGCCTGCTCCTTCAAACTCCATTTCTTCCCATAATACTTCTTATTTTAAAAAATAGTCGACCCAAATTTATGATTGAGAGTCATACAAATTTGTGAATTGCATTTTCTCCCTTTAAAATAAGTCAACTTATCGGACGAGTCTTCACATTTGTCGTCGAAAATCTATTATTTTACTTCTATGAAAGTAAGTATTCTTACCAATTTTGATAGTATCATTACTTTGTTCTTTTTTTTAAAAGGATATGTTAGTAATTTAATTTGTATGTAAATTTCGATTGTATTCTATTTATTTGGTATAAAATAAGAATTATTTTGTATTTAGAATTCTTCAAAACTATGCTATTTTTGTATATATTCTTCTTTTTACATTCATAGCTTTTACGTACGTCTCGTGTACCATTTTGCTAGAACTAATTAAATCCTTGACTATGCGGAAAATCTCTGTGTCGCATAATTAATTAGGAATTTTCCTTTACCACTATAAAATACATCAATATAATATGTTTTGTTAGACATTTTAGTAGTAATCTCATCAACGAATTTAGTTATAAGTTATTGCTAATCACTAATCAACTTAGCTATCTCGAGCAGCCACAACACACCAATATGAAAGCTGTATAACTAAATTGACTGATTGGATGCATCAATTGCAAAAATTAAAAAGAAATGAAAGATGAAGATAAAATTGATAAAAGGGAGAATTTTGTATTAAACGACAAAAGTACGGAAATTCATGTATTTTTTGAAACTATGTACTCCCTTCGTCTCATCCAAGATGCTCAATTTCTTTTGGTACTGTTATTTAGAAGAATGATATAAAGTGATTAAAGTGATAAAAAGTAGGTAGATCCCACAACTTTTGAAGAGATAATTATTTCCTAAAAAAAACAAATCATCTTGAATGAGATAATTTAAAAAGAAATACAGATCATTTTAAATTGGACAGAAGAAATATAAAATATATAGGATATATGGGTCGTGATAAATACATATATATATAACATAGGTAAATCAAAGGTCCCTTTCTACAAACACAATTAGGCAGGTGGAAATTAAATATATCAACAAACATTCACGTGGCGTTGTTTCAAGTAAGTATTTGGCGTTTCTTCACTGTTCCTACAAAATATCGTGGAATTAATAGAATCATATATCTAAATTCGCATGTTATTATTTACTTATACTGTTATCTATATAACGTCTATACCCAAAAATAAATAAAAATACATTCTACAGAATTACCTTGACCTAAGAACAATTAGTTTTGGGGGCTGAAGTATTAATTAAAATTGATTGTGAAAAAATACTCCCACCGTCCATTATATTTGTTCATTTAATTTCATTTCAATACGTCCACAAAATTCGTTTACTTTTCATTTATAGATATAAATCACACCCAAAAGTCAATATTTTTATTCACATTCATCCACTTATTTATATAAAAGTCATTCATGACCAATCTTCTCCACTCATATATTATATTTTATTACGTAGATTCAATTTTTCACTTAATTTATGCCAATAAAATTAAGATTATATATCAAAGATGAAAGAAATAACAAATTAACAGATAATATTTATAAATTTGACGAAAAAAGAAATAAAGAAGATTTTACAGCAAAAAAGAGAGAGGACAAAAGCAGTGATAGCACGTGTAATGTTGGAGGAAAAAACACGTGTACAACTGTAACGCGTAGGTAGTTGGCCCTCACGGCAAAACCGTTTTGGGCAGTTGGAATGGGCTGTCTTATTTTCTTTTTGTTTTACTTTTAATTTTGTTGTAACGATTTTTGGGCTTCCATGTGGCCTTCTTTGATTCATATCTCCTCGCATCACATGGCCTCTCCGTCCAGGAACATCACGTGTACCCACAAACAGTCGCTATGAATGTTTATTACTCGTCCACAAACTTAGATTCCTATTTTTTTTCGAATTATCCCATTCAATTTGATTATTTTTCTTAAAAGTGTAATTATATTTTTAAAAGGTATGAATTCTATTTATTTTTTAATCATCTTATACATTTCTTATAAATAATTATGTCAAAAAAAAAATCATGTGGATAGAAAGGAGGAAGTGTTATTAATAATAATATTAATATTGTAAAATTATATTCTTTCCGTCTCATTAGACTTGTATGTGTTCCTTTTAGGTAGGGGTGTCTCATTATATTTGCCCTAAACAAGTGGATCATAATACTCTATACAATAAATATTATTTATTGGCTCCTAAATAATCGTGCAGCAATAAAAAAGGCCAAGTATAATAAAACGGAGGGAATATATTTTTACAAATCTGATTCGTTTGGAATGTCACTATAATTGATTTAAAAGACAAGTCGGAGTATTTAATTTATGATTTTGTTTGAGGCATAATCTATTATAAGTCTAGGCAATTACAACGGAATAATGTATTACAGGATATTCTTGTAGATTTTGATCAGACTATAATGTATTAGAGGAGATTCTTGTAGATTCTGAAAGAAAACAAGTCCATAATTTCTTCCATGAGACCACATTCCACAACAACAAAGGGAGATAAATTGGTAGGCTGTATAAGATCTCTTTAAAATTCGATTGATAACATGGCCTCATATTGTAAATATTAAATTGAGATTTAGGTATGTAAGATACAGACACACAGACTTGATTTCTATCACATACTTGATTTCTAACTTCGATCTTCGTGTCGGAATATTTTTTAATAAAAATAATTTGGAAATTATTGATTTTAGACATCGACGACTTTTTCATTATTTTGCATATATATTGTATTTAGAAAGAAAATTGTCCTATTCGTAGCTGTTGAAAATGAAAGTATAATTATGAAAATAAGTTTAAAGTGAAATGAACAAATTTCACTATGTAAGTTCCATTTGTTTAGAAAAAGATATTGTAT
The DNA here is from genome assembly GCA_036937905.1 of Salvia rosmarinus. NCBI lineage: Eukaryota > Viridiplantae > Streptophyta > Magnoliopsida > Lamiales > Lamiaceae > Salvia > Salvia rosmarinus. The sequence continues at coordinate 7,440,710 of CM072816.1, forward strand.
ATTTAGAGCCATTAATTTTGTATGTGCAACGCCCATGCTGTTTCCATAGTAGTAGTAAAATTAGGGATATTTTATCTTTCTCAAATTAAACTTCCACGTTCATCCTTATAAATTCAAGACATATCAAACACCTCCCTAAGGAATGTACAGTAGCTAATACTAAAACAAAGTACGTATCTTGTGTCCTATTATAGAAAGGCACTCTCAAATTTAATTTAGAATTTCGTTATTGTGAAACATTATTTGATAATAACAGTATATTTATATATTGAGATTGATAAATTTGTTTCAAAGTTGTGTTTACCTATCGAATTTTACAGTACACGAACACATCTTATAAAAGGAACATTAAATCAAATATGATGCAATCTAACAAATACAAGAATAAAGGTTGCAAGAATATGTCATAGTTAGGAGTGAAAGGCATTCCACAAAATGTACGTATGCTATTTATTTGTTTTCTTTTGGATAAATATTATTCAACTCGATCCATTGCACAAGAGGGAGGTCCACGGCCTATGTATCCCCAAACTAAAGACTAAAGAGTAACTCAAAGATCCTTGAGAACAAGTTTACTTTTCATGATAGGATAAATAGATAAAAATAATCCAAATTAATCTATCATTTACTTTGATGGATTGATAATTTTAAACTTGTTTAACAATCTTATTCTCCAAATACTCAATCTTATGTTTTGTTAATCTATTTTATCATGAATAATAAACGTGCCCTTCTTGGTCTTTGTATATTGAGTGATTAAACGAAGAATATAATGCAACCTAAAGAGGTGGAATACCGGAATATGACTTATCTTCTAGACGTATGGTATACAAAAAATAGATTTATTAATTTTATCATACCACTGAGCTACAATGCTCATGGTAGAAATCTGAAACCATTACACCCACCATCAAAGGTCAAAGGGCATGTGTGTGGATGTTGTGCAGAAGCAGATAGTATTAGCAGGCAGCATTGGCATCTATAAACTCCGTGTCTATAGACAGAGCAGACGCAATTGATACATATTTATGCTTATGGGGCAGATCAAATAATAGGACTGACTTTATAACATTACCCAAACTTCATCTAATGTTCATATCAAGGAGCCTAGGGTGTTCGGGCTAGAATCAGCGGAAAGCACGTCTAGGTCTGTGTCCACACTCGACTTCTAATTAAGTCTGGGCAGATGGATATTTCAGCCCAATTACGGGCCTAAATTCCCAGCAAGAAGAATGAAGAAGGTAACAAAGGAACAGAACAGGTTACAGCAGTAAATAATCAAGTTAAGGATGAAATGGAAAATTATAATTTCATAAATGAATATTTCTTCTTCAACCATAATAAGTCAGCACCAATATCGGACAATAGAATGAGGGTTGCACAATGGCTAGTTTTTCCCTTTCTTGATTTGAAATGTCCGTAACATTCATTCAGTCTAATACCAACAAGCTTTAATGCTCAATCACTCTTACCCTCTTGAGAACCAATCTCTTGAAGGTAATGTTCTGCATCTAGGGCTGCCATACACCCTGCATAAATGTTGATAATAACACAGTTTAATTCTTTGAGGAAATATCTCTAGAATGTTCATCAAATTAGGAGTCACTACAAATGATAATGAAACAAAAAAAGACTATAACAGTTTGCAACAAACAAGGCAATGGATACAATTCCTGAAGTGAGTTATCATATAGGGTAGATGCATAGCTTAATAGTTAGCAAAATCACTGAATAATGATTCGTGCAGAAAATTTTAAAATGGATTTATTATCTGTGATATGGTGGTTTGGTCCTAGGGATAACTGTCCATTTATGAGCATTCTCTAGGTGTCTAGAGACCCCTTTCTAAAAGAGGCAAGCAAAGTCATAATTTTTAGCTCGCAGATCACCTATAACACTAAAGTCACATTACAAACTACCTACAAAGACCCAGAAACATAATATGTTTCCTTATGCTAAATGACAGATTATTCTTTATTGGCTTGCTTTTCTTGGGACTGTCTTGTGCTGACTGATATCATAAAGTAAATGAGGTTGGAACATCTAGAGCTTAGTAAAGATCACGTCGCATTCAGGACAATCTTTTGAGGAAGATCAATCTTTTTTCTAGATTGATGCAGATTATTCATATCTGAATGAAAGGTTGATATGAAAGTTAAATTTTGCACAGAAAATAAATTTGGTAAATAAAGTGAAGTGCAGATTCAGATTCAGGGTTAGTTCAGACTTCAAAGAGATATTTGAGAACATAAGAGAAATACCCTGACTATGTCTTGCAAAATCAAAAGGATGCAATGAAAGAAATACACATAGGCGTGAGATTGGTCCTAACTGCTACAAAGAAAAGTGCTTTCTCCTTCACTTGAATGGATGAGGAAAGATCGGTTCATACGGCATTCCAATAGCTGACTGATAAAGCCTCGCATCTCAGTTTGATTACAGTTGGCAAGACAATGGTGGAAGGTAACTAATCTCTTTATCACATTATTCCATATAGAGATTCTAGCCATATTACTAATAAGTATCTTCGAAACACAATACCAGGTAAAATATATCCAGTAAACACATAAAATAATTCATGAGAAGATTAACAGTCTCACTTGGAGAAAATCACAAACACATAAAATAATTCAAGAGAAGATTACCTATGTATAATGTGGAATATATGATCTGCTTTTGCTAAGCAGTCATTACTGATTTGGACCTATCTATAAAACTTAACTTTGGAAGCAACCACTCTCAAAATCTGCATGGTTTACTCTGATATGTTGCTGATTGGCACCTTAATAGGTAACACACTTACTTATTTCTCAAAGTAAAAGCTGCATCATTTACATTATGTTGTCTTGTCAAGCTTCTAAATCTTTACACTAACTTCTATATGTTAATTCTTTGACTAGTCGACATTATAGAACTCTAAAATTGGACTATTTTAGAGTTACTAAAAGTTAAATAAGTTTATCAACAAAGCAACTAAGTGTTCAAATATACCTATTTAAGAATTAAGAACATAGTTCCAGGATGATAATAGAGGTCTATACCTCATTAATATCCTACTCTACATTTCTATAATGAAGTATAACTTCTAGAGCAAGTTTAATTTGTATAGGTAATAAGTTGAGGATACACCAATAATCTACTTTTTTAGTTAGTATAACCTGTTTTAGTCATATGAAGAGAGAGAGCCATGAAATTAGTAACTCTTGCTAGTAGAATCCAAGTTACTTGTGCTCTTCACCAAACGATAGGGAATGGGTAACGTTATTCTCTCAAAATCTTTTTTTCATTGACCTTTCTTAAGGAAACCTGATGCACTCAAGAATGATGCCTAATGGATTCCCAAAGTCATGGGCTCAAAAAAATTCTTTTCTTTTCATTTGTCATCTTCTTCATTGACAAAGCATATTTTTAGGTGCAGAACGCCGGGACCAACAAGTAGAACCGTATCCCATCCTAAAGATTCAGGATCATCTTTCCTTAAAAATCCAAAATAATCAAGTTTAGAAACCAACTGTAAGGGCTTGTAACAAGATACTGTGTAAGTAGGAGTCGCACTGTTTAACTTCACTTTGATCCTTCCATGACAACATTTAAGAAACTTAACCTTTATTCCACAATCACTCCTAATACTATACATTTCTTAACTTTCACATACCAAAATAGCTAAAGTACATGCTGATGAAACATCATGGAAGGTACATTGACCAAATTCTTTTCTTTCTTGGTGAGTTTCACCAAAGAGTAACCCATCAACCAAGAGGCATCAACAATATTCTATTGTAAATATCTTTTCATTCTGCAATAGTTATAAAGGTGATTCACGATTTGCATGCAAACACCGAAAAGAATACTAAATCACATGAACTTATACTGAAACGAACAGCAGGACATAAGTTTCAAGCATTAATAACAAGACAAAAGATAGTAAAGAGTAAATGCAACAGAGAGCAGTTTCCTTATAGCGAACTTACCGCTGCCAGCGGCAGTAATCGCTTGCCGGTATTTCTTATCCTGAACATCACCAGAAGCAAACACACCCTTAACGCTGGTATATGTGGTGCCTGGCTTCGTGATCACGTATCCATCCGTGTCCAATTCCAGCTGCCCATCCAGAAACTTGGTTGCAGGTTCATGCCCAATCGCAAAGAACAAACCAGAAACTGCCAAATCCAAAACCTCCCCGCTCTGCACGTTCTTAACCTTCAATCCCCCCAAAGTTCTCTCCCCATGCGCCTCAGTTACAACCGAGTTCCACAACACTTGAATCTTCGGATTCGTTTGTGCTCTGTTCTGCATAATCTTCGAAGCCCTAAACTCATTCCTCCGATGAATAATGTAGACCTTGGAGCCATACTTGGTTAAAAAGTTAGCTTCCTCCATAGCAGAATCACCACCACCGATAACCGCCAGCGGTTTGTTGCGGAAAATAGGCGCCGCTCCGTCGCACACGGCGCAGGCGGAAATACCTCGGTTCCAAAAGGTATCGGAACCGGGGAAATTGAGGCGTTTCGCAACAGCGCCAGTTGCGAGAATCACAGAATCAGCGAGAACAGTCCTGGAATCACTAAAAATCTTAAAGGGAAAGCCGGAAAAATCGACCTTCGAAACAGTCTCAGTGAAAATCTGCGTGCCAAATTTAACAGACTGCGCGCGGCACTTTTCCATCAGGTCAATCCCCCCAATCCCTTCGGGGAAACCGGGGAAGTTCTCCACCTCGGAGGTGGTGGTGAGCTGGCCACCGGGAGCTATGTCGTTGGCCATCCAGCCCTCGAAGAGGATGGGCTTGAGCTCGGCGCGGGCGGCGTAGATCGCGGCGGTGTGAGCGGCGGGGCCGCTGCCGACGATGCAAACACGGGTTTTGAGGGTCTGAAGGTCGCCTTCCATGGCTGAGAACTTGGGGGCAGCTGCGGTGGCGCCGGTCGTGGTGGTGGAAAGGGCGGCAACGCCGATAAGGTTGCGGGCTTTCTTGAGAGTATTGAAGAATTTGGAGAAACAGTTGTGGGTCATTTGGGTGTAAATAATATTAAATGGGGTTTTGAGAATTGGGATTTCAATTGAAATTTAGCGGGTCGAGGTTTTGAATTTGAACTAGGGTTTCGCTTTTCTATTTGTGTTCATATTTAAATGATTCTTTTACGATTTTTGAGGTAAGTGTGCAATCATGTCTTATCAAAACTATCACATTTATCGATTTGGGGTAAAGTTTGAATTTCATTGATGCTTTTTATACTATATAATTTCGAATTTTGTTAATACTATAAGGTTTGAAATTGTCATATTTATTAATACTTATATAGGTTTGGATTTATTATATTTGATTTTTTAAATTTGATTTACTTCTTTTATATAGTTTGTAGAGTTTGTCGTACCTGATTTTTAAATTTAATTTATTCATATTATGTGGTTTGTAAACTATTATATAAGAACAACCCAATACACATCGAAAATAAGATTGAATTTGTTATATCTGATTTTTTTAAGTGTGGTTAACATGTCCAGGAACGTGGATCTTATCGAAAATAACAACTGAGTCTATCATACTTAGTTTTCAAATTGTACTTTACCCATTCAGAAACGTGGGGTTTAATCTAGTATCCACCGAATATAGCGGCTGAGTTCGACACACTTGATTTTTTAAGTGTGGTTTACTCATTTTGTGTGATTTGCAGACTATTGCACAGAATGTGAGTTTTACTAGTGCACATCAAAGATGACGGCTGTTAATTTATTATGAATTAAAAAAAAAAAACTACCACATTTGATCTAAATGATTTAGTGATAGAATGGGATTTATATTTTTGAAGCTAAAAATTGTCGAACTTCATGAGTAATGAAAATGTGGCTCGGGCACAAAGAGGTTAAAATGATTTTTTTAAAATTTATAAAAACTACAACTTTTTCCATTATGGATTCATGGTGATAAATATAAATTTTAGTTTTCCCCTTTAGAAAGAAGGGTTTATGATGAATTGAAATTCCTTTTCTTTTTGGGCAAGTTCTTATTGAGAGATGACAATTTTGAAATGCTAAATCGGGAATTTAGAACATACCGATGGTGGCCATGACATTTAAATTTATTTGATTTAAGGATTATTGCTAAATCAATTATGATATTTGCTCCAGCAATTTCTAAGATTATTTAATAACGGTACCATTTGTAAGCTTGTACCATTTGTAAGCTTGTAGCAAATTAAATATCTCTCATTTGATGGAGGAAAATTTGTTTGATAAACAATGCCATTTTCTACTGAAGTAAAATTATTCTAACGCTGAGAAAATTGGATTTGTTAAACTTTGCTACAAATCAAATTTTGATTGAACTATTGAAACATATTAAAAATTTAATAGATTTTTTTATAGAAAAAATAAGATAAAATTGGGCATATCACTCATGATTTTAAAAATGTAATTTACTTGTTATGTGTAGTTTGCATGCTTGAAGTATGGTTTTATCCATTCTCAAATAGTTGTTTATCTGTCATATATGATTTACAGGCTATTCAAGTATGATTTTGTCCTTTCCAATTTACTTGTCTTGTTTTTCAAATATGTTTTACCCGTCTTGTCTGGTTTTCAAGCTATAAAAGTGTGACTTTATTCATCCTCTAAGCATGGTTTATCCATCAGTGTGGTTTGTAAACTATTGAAATATGGGTCAATTCTGTGATGAATTATCCATCATGTATGATTTGCAGTATCTGTCTTGTGGTTTGCAGGCTGTTGAAACGTGATGTATTCGTCCACAGGTAGTGGCTGCAAATTTACATAATATCATGTGTGTGTTGGCTAGTGGTAAAGTGGTTAATGTCCGGGGTCAAAGGTCTCGGGTTCGAGTCCACCGTGACGCGACTTTTAAATTTTTGTATTTAATTGACAAAAAAAATGATATAATATCTGAATATCCATTAAAACTTCACTTCTAATAAATTTGGGCTTGTTATTATTATTATTTCATTTGTCTACGATAAGTGTATCACAATTGTTTTATTCGATGTCCACTAAAAGTGTATTGTTTTCCTTTTTAGGACACTACTCAATATTATTCAACATCACAAACATTCATTATTTATCAAGAAATTATTTCTATCACTCATAATCTAACATATGATTAGATCATTTTCATTAAAACGAACACTCATTAACAATTTTATTAAAATTTGTATCGTCTACAAATGATACACTTATTATAGACGGATGAAGTATTTTTTTTTTTAAGTTTTAAAGTTGTAGTTATTAATCATTCATTTGTGATATTCGTCTTTCATTTTTTCTCAAATTAGGAAATCAATGAAGATCAAATATGAAACCTGTCGCCCACACATTTAATAAGGCTCAATTTGAACACTATTGTCCGAAGTAGGAAAAAACATAAATAATGGGCTCATACGGGTGAGAACATGGTTAATTCGGTCCGTTTTGAAAAAAAAAATCCACTAAACCAAACTGTATTAGCAAAACTTTTTGTTACAAAAAAAAATATTGATAAAAATAGGCATTGTTCAATAATCAGCATCTTTAAGGAAGTGTTTGGTAGGAGGGATTAGGGGTAAGCATTCGGGCGGTTTGGTTCAAAACCGAACCGAACCGGAAAAACCGAAAAATCGAAATTTTTTTAAAACCCAAATCGAACCGAACCGTTTTACATATCTAAATCGAACCGAAACCGAACCGAAATATTCGGTTCGGTTTTAACCGAATTAAATTATAATTTATATAAATATTATAATATTTATAATATAATATATATATATATTTAATTATATATATATAAAATATAAAAAAATAAAAATTCGGACGGTTCGGTTTTTTCCCCCAAACCGAAACCGAACCGAATTAATTTCGGTTTCAAAATTTTGAAACCGAACCGTTTTACTGTACAAACCGCTAATTTCGATTCGGTTCGGTTTTTGCTATTCCCTAGGAGGGATATAGCCAAGATTGTGTACGTATCTTGGCATTACCGCCTGCTTGGTATCCTATTTTCAAGTCTTGCAGCCCGTGTTCTAAAAGCGGCCGGGCTAAATCATCGCTTTCACCATGCTTACCCATCTCGGATTGGTCAAGTTTGGGTATCTTGCCATTTATCTGACGCTCTGAGATATAATTTTCGTGGAAGTCATGACTATTGTATCCTGTAGCATCTTTTTCAACAGTTTCGTTTTGCAGTAAACCCATTTTCTCACTGCCAAGTCTCACTTTACCCATTTCAATCTCTGCCAATTTGCTCACTGCCAAGTCTCACAAACCCATTTTGGTTTTGCAGTAAACCCATTTGCAAGAATTAATACAACACCATTGCCAAGTCTCACTTTACCCATTTCAATCTCTGCAGAAAAAGTTCTTCATCTTCGTACCAATCAGTATCTCTCTCTCTCTATTGTGTATGCATAGTGTACTCTTATCTCCTTTCTCTCTCTCTCCCTTTCTCTCACTAAACCGAGAATTTGTGAGTTTTGCTACTAGGGAATTGACAAATCGGTCACGTGTGTGTGTGTGTGCGTGTTGTCATGTGCAAATTAATTTCGTGAATTCACTCAACCGTTTTCGTTTTGCAAGAAACCCATTTTCTCCGTCTACTTCTCCACAAGCTTTGTCGGTGAATCTCCAATTCTCGTAATCTCTCGCTCTACTTCCTTTTTGTCCTTGGCTCCGTGTATTAAAGGGAGGTGCTTGCTGCATATATGAGTTTGCACTTATGAAGAAGGAGATAGTTTGATATAATTTGAGTTGTTCTGCGAATTCGGGTGAGCCAATGGTGGGAATCTCGTCGCAGAATGAAAAAGAAAAGGGTAAATCTGTCCAAATAAGAGTTAATCTATCTAGGTATCTTGGCTATCAAACATCAAAGCTATTTTATCTAGGTTTTATATCACTTGTACCAAACAATGAGATAGGTAACATATCACAAGGTTTATCAAAGATTCAATCTATCTTGCCTAATTCTATCTCTCCTACCAAACAAGTGAGTTTATATGGTAAAAAAATCATATGTTCAAATTCCAATTTATACGTTATATATGGTTTGCATGCTATTGTACATACATAATAGTTTTTAAGCATGAATTACCCGTCCTATGGTGGTTTTCAAATTTAATTCCGTCATCTGGTGGTTTCCAAGTGTGTGTTATCCATCATGTGTGGTTTTTATGTTATTGCAAATGAAATCAAATATAATACCGTTTTATGGTGGTTTCCAAATGTGTTTTATCCATCATGTGGTTTATAAGCTATTACACATAAACTAACGAAAGTAACAGTTGTGATTTTCCAAGAATTAAAAAGAAAATAAAGAAAAATAACTAACAAAATAACCAATATTTTAGTTTTCAATAGCAAACAAACTTATCAATATTCAAAAAACAAAATTTGTAACTTTAGTCAAAGATACACACATTAATTGTATTCGGTCTAGGGCTATAAATGAGCCAAGTTATTCGTGAGTTATTCGTAACTTGATTCGATAAAAATTCATTCGAGTTTGTTTAGTGAAGCTCGTTAGCTAAACAAATCAAGCTTGAGCATGATAGTATTCGGCTCGTTAGCTCGTGAACAAGTTTGTTAATTGATTTAACTTAAAAATATAAAATTATTAATTAGATATAATTATTTTATTTCTATAATTAGTAATTATTGTGTTAAATCTTTTAACTACTTTTATTTGTTATAAAAATCAATAAATATATTGTGTTATTATAGATAAAATAAATTATTTTTAATATAAAATAATTAATATTCTAAACATATATCTAAATTTAGAAAGTTTATTGAGTTCGACTAAAGCTCGAATAAGTTCGTGAGCTCGAAATATTCGATACATAAAATTCGAGACTCGACTCGATACTAAACAAACCAAGCTTGAGCACGATGATATTCAGCTCGGCTCGGTTCGATTACACTCCTAATTCGATCTGAAAGATACTACATCCTCTTAAAACCAAAGTTTTGAAATTTCTATTAAAATTTAACTGAATCAAGTCATCGAAAATAAAATGACATCAAACTGTAATAGCCGAAATTTGTTTGGATTGATTCGATTTTTGATTTTTCAAAATCGTGGTCATCTCAACAAGTGAAATTAAACCTAATCCTTTTGAGTTTGACCAAAGATATTGATGAGTCTTTCGCAGTATATATTGGTATATAGAGGGAATATATCGAGGTATGTTAGTATGTATGATATATGGAGAGAATACACTGGTTAGGTAAATTTATAAACTTTTCTTTTCACAAGACTGATTGGTTCTGTGACAAGAATCGGTCGGATAACTAACAGCTTTAATCGGTGTCGATCTTGTTGGTCGATTCGAATAAGAGTTCAGATCGAGTGATATCGATTAGCGAACTTACTAACTATTGAGATAGTTAGTCATTGGACCGATAATTGATGTGCGTGCAAAATATGATGATTGTTGTATTTGTCTTCATCGAAAACTCGAATCGACTTAAAAATACTTAGTCAAATATGACTTAGTCGGTTTTAGCTTTATATCACCAAAGATCAAACTAATAATGATAGAATGTTTCAAAATTGATTGTATGATGATGATGACATTTCAATAATATATAATGAAAATACGATACTAAATATAAATAACTGAAAATAAATATACTTGATTTTTACGTGGTTCGGAGAGATCAGCTCCTACATTTACGGATTGATTGTTCAGTCAATCCACTAACCGAGATTTGGTCTTATTTACATGTACAAGATATAAACCTAGATACATAGTTAATTTTACTGTATCCCGTCGAACTGGACGTTCTTCTTACGCTTGGTGTACTAGAAAGCCTCTTACTACTTACGGGTGCAATCGACTTAAACATCTTGCTTATAGAAGCAAGATAACCAAACTTTCAGCAACTAACACTTTATTATCTACTTGCCCAAACTTCTACTTAAATATGAGTGTTTTTATATAGGGGTTTTCCAACTAAAATCCAAGCTGTCACAAGCAACAAATTTAGTATGTCTAGGCTTGAGATATACAAAGTGTATCCTAGACTTAAAGGAAGTGTAAACATTGAGCTGATAAATATATTTGAGCTCTGAAGGTTTACTGATAGCACTGTAGATTTCTTTCTTCAAAATTGCTATGTGATAGTTCTTGAACTTTGAATGATTTTGATAATAAAAAAGTGCAACGTTTCGTTAACCTTTAAAGATTGGATTATACATATATTTATATAGAATATGATGAATAATGCCGTTGGAAGAAGCATCAATTGAGTTGACTTTGTGTTTTATCAGTACGTTGACTTCAGGTTGGACCAGTCGAGACTACTCGGACTTTCATCAGCATACTAGACTCCGTCTTTTGTCAGTTTTAGAACCTGAGTCAGTATGACGCTTTCAGTTTGACGTATAAATAGTCAGTTTTGATTTTTTATCAACTAACTTTGACTACTTATCACCGGTTTAACTATCGATCAACAACTTTTGACTTCCATTTGTTAGCTCGACGTCTAGTAGTGAGCTTTGATTTTCCAACATGGTAGTCATTCTTTGGTATGATACTTAGCATATCCCGACTTTTTGCTTCCATCATTACCTAGTATTGGCCTCGATCTTGAGTCTTTAGTCTTTCGACTTCGATCTTGATCTTTGACTTTACTCCAATAGCTCAGTTAATTAGCATTACTATACTTGGTCTTCAAACATCAATTGTTTGACTTTAGTCTTCGATCGCGATCTTTCAACTGAAACTTATCGGTTGTGTTGATCGATACTCCTATCACCAAGATTGACTTCAATACTACTCGAACTCCTTTAGTTTTAGGTCTGTCCAAACTGTTAGTTTTTCTACTGAAACCTTTAATAAAAACGACTAACTTTAGAACAATTAAGTAACATAAGTTACACCAATAGGACAAAATATTAGTAGGATTTTAGAATCTAATCAAAACATATGGATAAGACATAATTTTCTCAATATAATTTGATAACAATAAAGAAATCGAATCTTTATTTACTAACATAATCCGCAAATTAGCCTTACAGAGTGGACATCATTTTCAAAAAGAAATGGCACAACTATTGAATGAGTTTTGCTACTTTTGCAGTCTTAATTAATAATTATATATCAGCAATACTTTGGCAGTCTTAATTAATAATTATATATCAACAATTGCTACCATCTATACCACGTCGACACAGCATCACAGCCATGCTCCCATCACCAGCGGCTGCTGCTCCTCCACCGCCGCCGTCCTCGGACGAGGACTTCTTCTCCACCGCCTCTACCTCCACTTCCTCCGATTCCAAGCAACAGTCCCCATCACCCACACCTCTCCCCTCTCCTCAGATCCCCATCGTATGGCCCGACGGTGGCGCTCTCACCGCCTCCTGGGTCGCCGACCTCATGCAAGCCTTCGAAAGGGCTTCCAGAGCTCTTCCTCCTCGGATTTTCCTCCGTGCTCCCCGTCGCAGTGTTCGACAAACTCGTGCTCACCGCATCTAAGATTCTGCACAAGGAGCCGAATTGCGTGAGAATCGACGAGAATTCCGGGCTCAATTCGGACTGCCGCGTTGTGGTGGTCGGGGACGTTCACGGTCAGTTGCATGACGTGCTATTTCTGCTGAGAGATGCCGGATTTCCGGCCGATGATCAGTTTTTTGTGTTCAACGGGGATTATGTGGACAGAGGTGCTTGGGGGCTCGAGGTCTTTCTGCTTCTGCTGGCGTGGAAGGTTAGGGTTGCGTTTTATTAACTTTTCCTTTTCGGCTATGTTAGTTCTGTGACAGGCTAAATTAGGGAATTTCTGTGATGCGTCGGAGGAAATGAAGTGGTCAGGTGATTGGCTTTCTAGTTCCTACCGTTATAGAGTTTAATTTTGTTTGATTCGATGCCAGTGTGATTTCTTTCGGTGAAATAGGTTAGCTTGAATCACCATCAATGTTTTTCGTGATCTTCATTAACTGAGACTGAAGCGTTGCCTTATGTGGTAACACTAATAGCGTTGCCTTATGTGGTAACACTAATGAGCTTAGTCAATAGCCGATTGGTTATGTGTTGATGCTCCTTCAACTTCTTCTTGTTTTTTAGATTGCTCTGTACATTGTAGTTTTGCCTTTTAGATACGTGGTGTAGCTTAAGCATGCCTATGTTTCTGCTAATTTTAGACGATTAGGGGTTCGACTAATTAGTCTCCTAGTTGTATGTGATGCTGTAAGTCTGTAACTGCCGCAGCCAGTCCTTTCGAGTTCACAGCTATATTTTATCTTCCATTTTGTTTCCTCACCTTCCTCAGTGCTGATTAATTCTGACCTGCAGTAGTCATTCGAGGCCCCAAAACATTGAAATAGTCTTCCAGCAAATTGCCTCCTTACCTTGTTTATATTTCTGACACGTAAAAAAAAAACTTTGTTATTGATAAACGATATAATATGGAAGATAAGGACAACTTCATGGACACCAATCTGCTTCTTGTCTCTCTTTACTTCAGTACATCCCTTAAATTCATATGTAATTTTCCTTATGATAAGGATCACTTGATACCTGCGAAATTATCAGCATGGACTTTTACTTGTAGAAGGAATTCAGAGTGCTTGTAAGTGATATAAATAAAATATATGATCAGACCTAGTTTTTTTTTTTTTTTTTTGGCGTCTATTTCCAAACCTTATATAGCTGTAGCATTACCTAATGCTCCAGACATGTCATCCTACGTGTTATATTTTTTATATATGTTGGATTTTTGATGAACCGTTATGTGCATATTCCCTTTTTGATATGTTTTTGCCATTTATAGATTAGGTTTGCTAGATTATATTTTTACTTCAATTGAATTTCCCAGTGGAGTGGATGTAAAAGGAAAATAATGAATAACATGATTAAGAAGAAGATTATTTGGTTTTCCAAACGTGATCCAATAAGTATATTATGGTTCCATCATCTTCAGTTCAGCCCATTTTTGTTTTTTTGAGGTAGAATTGTTGTGTAAAGGCTGATAAAACTATACCTTGTTCACTTGACACATCTTTCTTATATATTGTTCCATATTACTATATCTTTCTGAAAAGAGAATTATTGTCATAGAAAAGGCTCAACTGTTCAATGATAATTCATTAAAGCTACTACACTACTTCGACATCATAATGGGTTTCATATACTCTGCAGGTTCTTATGCCTCACAGGGTATTTTTGCTTCGTGGAAATCATGAATCTAAGTATTGCACTTCTGTATATGGATTTGAAAAGGAAGTGTTAGTTAAATATGGTGATAATGGGAAGCACGTCTACAGAAAGTGTTTGGGATGTTTCGAAGGACTACCCCTTGCTTCCATCATAGCTGGGCAAGTTTACACTGCACATGGAGGGCTTTTCCGTGGCACGATCATCACTCCATCAAAAAGGTCTAAAAAGAAGAATCGTAAGGTTGTTCACAACCCTGAGGTGAATTCTTCTTTAATTCTTGGTTCCTTTGAGGAGTTAGCAAAAGCTAGAAGATCTGTCCTTGATCCTCCATGGGAAGGTCAGAACTTGATTCCTGGTGACATCCTATGGTCAGATCCATCAATGAACCCTGGTCTTTCCCCAAATACCGAGAGAGGAATTGGCCTCTTGTATGGTCCAGATTGCACTGAAGAATTTTTGAAGAAGTTTGATTTAAAGGTATTCGACCTCACCACGTTCATATGAGAATCGATTCTTATTGGTTGGTCTATATCAAATTGGGCATTTTTTCGCTTTTAGAACATTTACCTTTCAGTACTTGATTATGAAGCTTTACCACATGAGAGATTTATAACTGCATAACTGATATACGATGGCGAAATATAAAGCATGCTGGTCCTAATCTTTCAGTGATGCTTTCAGACTCACAATATTGGAGCTTCTAAATGAAACTGGATTGAAGTTTTATTTGGGAGAGAGAAATTTATAAAATGAAGATAATTCCTCACTAGTGCAATTGCCAGGACCAGTATGATGGAATTTCTGAGAATTAGGAGGACTTGGACAGTTGGACTGTAATTCGAACTTGATGAATTTTAATCGCTGGGAAATAAAAAATTATGTTTTATAGTGTGGACAATTTGTTGTGGAATAACCAAAGTAAGAAATGAGTACAGGAAAGAAATCCATCACCCTTTATATCTTATGTGCCCATGCATTTGCCACACCACAAGACCAGGTCAGCAACTCAGGCATGATAATAGATTGAATTTCTAACCAATATCACATTCTTGTTCTGTGACATTATTTTCTCAAAGCAAACTGCTCCAATCTGCAGTGTCAATAATCTGTTTTGTCTTTTGTGGAGAATATCGAAAATTTCTCCTTGTTTCAGTTATTTGGCATATGATATAGTCTTCACAATAATCTGTTTCCGTCAAACAAGAACCTATATATTTTCCTCGCCGTCTTTTGTTGGAGTAGACGTAAGACTAATCATTGGTTACCTTTTATAACCTTATCTGCATTAAATACTGTGATAAGGCTACCAGGGAATGAGACATCTAAGAATGACATCATCCTTTTTTTTGTCTGAACTACATTGCGAACTTCGTGGTGGACTCCTAATTCTGCTCAATCTTGGGAATGAAGTAGCTCTGGAAATCTATTATGCAGTTACCTGTTGTCAAAGCTCCTAATAAGAACTTTATGTGTCTCTCTAAGTATTGCATTGAACCCAAACTCATACAGAGAATGCCACGTAGTACAATTGTGTGTTTAAAATTTTACTTTTAGGTAAAATGTTTCCTTGCACTTATCTTTTTGTGGAGTTATCTTCATTGAAACCAAGTTGGCTGTGGGAACTGCCTGGCTCCTGAGTGTAGATTTTGTTTTTTACATGTTCATCTGACTCCTCTTTTCTGCGAGCTTATCAATGGAAAATTGATATGTTCATGTACAATTTATTTCCTGCAATTCAGTTAGTCATCAGGTCACACGAAGGCCCTGATGCACGGGATAAGCGGCCTGATCTTGGAGGAATGGATATAGGATATACCGTAGATCATATTGTTGAATCCGGCAAGCTCATCACATTATTCAGCGCCCCAGATTATCCACAATTTCAGGTAGCTTCATGCTCTATGCATTCAGTGCCTTGTGCCATTACTCTAAGTTTTGGTTGTAATCTAAAGCTTTTCCCATGCTTTTTTTTTTACCCTACAAATTCCAATGTAGAATTTCTGCACTTGCACGGATTTGGTATTTACTATCTTATATGACCTGTCCTCTTTCAATTTACCTTAGATACTATGGTACCTTTGAAGTTGGTTGGAATAAGCTTCTTAAGGGGTTAAGAACTTAGATTATCAGTTAAATCATGCTAAGTCCTTTTCTAAGGACCCTTAAAAAGTTCAAATTAGTAGGAATCATCAGACCTTATCTTGTAGATATGAATGTGTCTGTGTACCCGATAGTCATGATACTCTAGTACTTCTGATCTTTACGCTATCATTCACTCTAATAACTGAATAAGAAACTTGGGGTGTTTGATTGAGAAGGTTGGAGACTTCAGAGTTCTGATATTGGGAAAAAATTGTTGTTGGGAGAATTTTTTAGTAGTTTAAATTGATGTTTGTTCTAGCATTTTAGATGTCAAATCATGTTCAGAACAATGTTGTTAGAAGTATTTATGTGAGTTAGAAATATTAATATTTTGGGAATTTGGGAGTCAATTTTCTTAGTAGATGTCAAGTCATGTTCAGAAAGTAGATGCTTTTTTCTTAATATTTGATCCAGGATTCTAGAACTTGGAGTTCTAAGATGCTTTTTTACAATTCTAATCTCGATCTTTTGTCTAATTCACAGGCAACAGAAGAGCGATACAAAACAAAGGAGCCTATATTGTCTTGGAACCTCCAAACTTGACGCACCAATTTTTCATAGCTTTGAAGCTGTTACCCCACGATCAAGGTAAAGTTTCCTACTAAGCCCGATAAACAATTTGTCCAGAAAATGAAAATAGGTACTATTCTCATATAACTTGGAAGCTTGAATCTGTCATTAAGTTTGATCTGTGGAAATATAGGACAGTGCTTGGCTTCTGAATTTAGATGGGAACATTGTCTGCAGTCCTTCTACATGCATTTTGTCATAGAGATATATTACATATACAAAATGAATGATTTTCAATGTTCTAATTGTTGGTTTAACGATCATGGTAGGTGAATCCTTATTACGATTTTGAAGATGTTATCGATTCTGATGAAGAATTGGACCTGGTATCAATGGTGACAGATTCTGGACTGCAGCAGCCTGTTGCTTGAAAATGCAATATTACTCTTTTGTGTATTTTTGTATGCTCTTCTGCGTTGTGAGGTGTGTATTTTATGTATTTGTATTTATGAGGGCCTTTTTGTTATGCTAATACCCTTTTCAAGTATAGATTTACCCTGCTGGAGCAGGGGAGTTCAATAATGGTGAACATCATAATCTTGTACATTATATTTTCAATGTGCTGCTGAATATGAAGGTCTAGTGACATAGGAATTTTTCATTTTCTTCCAAATCATTTTGAAGTTGCTTTGTTTAGTTTTTGATTGAAATCAATGTAAAAAGAAATTCAAATGCCTCAACTTCAAATTCACTCCACGGAGTTTTTGATTGAAATCAGGGAAATTCCACGGAGAATTTGAGAGTTTAAAGGGGTAGTGTGTTTTCCTTAGCAATATAGTATTCCGTTTACTGTTTATCCAATTATCTTATATAGACAAAAATTTGGATGAATTTTGTCTCATCATGAGTTCACATTTGTTTTTGTTAAAATAATTATATATTGTTATTTATGGTGAATAAGGATAATTAGATTTTATTAATTTAAAATTAAAATTTATTAATTTATAATTATGGTTTATTAATTCAATATTAGGGTTTAGTATTTAAAATTAGGATTTATTAATTCATAATTAGGGTTTATTAATTCAAAAATAAGGTTTATATTCATAATTAGGGTTTATTAATTCAAAATTAGGATTTATTATTCAAAATTAGGGTTTATTAATTCAAAACTAAGATTTATTAATTCACGATTAGGGTTTATTAATTTTAATTAAATTTTATTAATTCAAAATTAAGATTTATTAATTCATGATTATGACTTATTAATTATAATTAATATTTATTAAATTAATTAATTTTAATTAGAATTAATTTAATAATATTTAATTAATTAAAAAATTAAATTAGGGATCACATTGTACGTATGGTGCGCACAGAAGATCACCCCTTATATACATAATCATTTACTTTTGTCCACTATTTATATATATTTTTTTGTTGGAAGTATTTATATATTCTTCTCTTCATATTAAACGCACATTCAAAATGGATACTACTATAATATAAAAAAAAGGTACTTATCACTTATGGTTTGACTTTTGTACATATAGAAACTTTACAGCCTCATATTCTAAAATCGTCAAGTACAGCTCAACATTTGCTCTCTTATTACAAATACATTTCAGTAATGTAACAGTAGTTAGGATTCATTGACGTGTTAACCCTATACAAAAATAAATCAACATATACCAAATCATACATTAATATATTTTCTTTTATGATTATCGCTATTACAGTGTTGTGCACAATATATTGGCGTACCGCGCGCGTTCCTTGAAGAAGAGACGAATTTCTTTCTAACAGAGTTGTCCTAGGTTTCCTATCCACAATTATTTATATTTGTATTTGTATTTTCTCCTTCAAAATACAGGACGAAGATAGAAATAAGTAATACACCATAAGAAAATTGCAATGTCAATATGTGACTGTGTCCAGTATCGCGACGATTGATCCATGATGGTTTCGAAAGGCCTCGTTGCCACAGTGATGTTGTGATCTAACAAATATTATTAATAAAAATGGATGGTTAGGGCAGATGCAAGTGGGCTAAAAATAACAAATCAGCTAGGAAAATAGAACAACAGAGATTGATGATACAAGGCTTCCATGTATATTAATATTACAGAATCCTGAGCTGTAAGTCCGGATGACCAACCCTAGCTTTGTGTCTCTGGAAAAGATCTTGAAGAGCTTCCACGAATCGGGCATGGACCTCCGCAACCTTTTTGAGTATGGTACGCGAATCAAATTACTAAACTACCAGAATTTCAGAATCATACATGTAAGCCTTTCCTAATGCAGTTTATGTGCAAGTTTATGCTGATTGTACATTAATTCTCATGACTAGAACAGATTCAAGTTCACAGTTGACACAAGTAGGGATGATCTACTTCACAGCATATATCCATACAAGGTGTATAGGGTATACCTCTTCTTTAGTAGGTCGTGGGTTTTTCTTCACAGGAATCGGTTCACCAACCACCACATGGATCGGCTGTCTAAAAGGCAGAGGCGAACTGCAAGAGAATCGTCATAATTTGGAATTCAGCGAAAGAAAATAAGATCAGAATGAAAGTAGGGGGTGTTTGGCTAAGCTTATTTTAGGGAGCTTATAAGCTTCAAGAGCTTATAAGTTGTTAAAGCGTTTAGGATAATTGATCTTGTAACCTAGAGAAATAATCGTGAGTTAGAAAGATAAAATTGACGAGATGTGAAGTTGATAGTGTATATATAGGAAATAACGAAATATAATAAGGTTATTTTGGTAAATTCATGGTTGCTTATAAGCTTATGAAAAAATAAGTTGGGATTGAGTAACTTATTTTGAGGAGAACTTATAAACTGTTTAAGAGTTTATTTTGTCAAACACCCTCCAAGTCTTGTCACATCCTAAATCACGCATCTCATCTAAATTCTACATTCCTTTTTGGGGTCATTAAATACAGAAATTTTAAAGGCTGCGTCACGGTGGACTCGAACCCGAGACCTTTGGTCTCGGACATTAACCACTCTACCACTAGGCCAACACACGCACACTAAATTCTACATTCCTTTGAATCCTTTCTAGTTCTTGTTATCTACTACAGGCTTAATCCATTAGTATTTCTAATGAGACTTTGAACAAGATCTATATTGCGCTCTAAGAGAAAGCAATTTCTAAAATTGAGTAGCACAATTTTCCGAAATAGAACGTACCACAGTACGCCCCAGAACACAACGGGTGTGAACTTTATGGCTCTAGAGAACTCCCTAAAAAGCTTCCCACCTGGTTTCCACCACTTATATACATCATCAGTCTGCAGAATAATCACAACCAAAGAGTAAGTAATGTTCTGAGTTCCTGGAAAGGGATATAAACCATTACAATATGACCAAATATTTACAATGTTGGTGTTATAATTCAACATCAGTGTCCGTACAAGCAACAACTGCAGAGGCATAGAGAAACCACTTAATAAAAATGCTATGTTACTAAATTAATAAGCTCCAAAATTTAATGAGATTTTGGACAGCCGTATGATGTTACAACTTTACGTTTACCAAACTGGATAGAAGAAAACAACAAATGCAAATGTCTATTTAGTGACATCTTTATGATCTACACCTACTTTCTGCACATACAAGATATATATTGGCTTAAAGGGAGCATTGTGTAGAGCCTACTTTCTGCACATACAAGATATTGGCTTAAAGAAAGTAGGTGTAGATCATAAAGATGTCACTAAATAGCCATTTGCATTTGTGGTTGTTTTCTTCTATCCACTTTGGTACACATAAAAGTTTTAATGTGGTCCAAAATCTCATTAAATTCCTGTCTTCATTTTCTTACTTAACTCAATGTCGACCTAACTTATATTCAACCTAATAAGTCTGGTCAGCTATAAGCTTAACCGAGACAAATATGTGAACAAATTCATAAGAAATCCCGGTAAAGAGCATAAAGCCGCTTGCTAGCAGTATTCGTGGCATTTCCAGCGATGAATGGGTTACTCATACCCGTTTATAACATTATTGTCGTTTCAAATGGCGAGGAAAGAATGAAAGTTGACACACCTGACCAAAGCAGAAAACAGGAACCAGAGGTTTGCCGGTCTCCATAGCAATTCGAACAAATCCTTTTCTACTTTGAAGAAAGACAACCTGTGCATGAAAGATAAGAAAATTTAGGTTCACTGCAGCTTAAGGTATGAGAACAAGGTAATTGGAATCGTTTTAAGTTAAATCCAGCACTACCAAGAGTCACCCCTCCCACCCTTCAACAATCAAGAGATGATTTTTTGTATGCTACACTACAGTCAAATATGTTTCTCAGTCTCCCACTAGTCGGTACAACATGAACAAAATGATCAAAAGTGTATATACATGAATAAGACCAGTATAAAAGTCTGGCTTGCAAGTTTTGCTAACCCACAAAGGGCTTTCCACATCTTTCTTTTATAATACACAAAATAACGAAACATTATATATATATAGAGTGAGGTTCAAATAAGAACCATTTTTAACGTGAGAACTAAGAACACAAAAAATTTGTTACGAACAAAATAAATTCTCTGTGAAAGTTACTGAATCATAAAATTCGAAATTTTCACATATGGTTTAAATCTCATGAGAGGCGAAAATTCTATTTTTTTGGATTCAGTAATTTTTCCAATGGATTCATCAACTTTTATATCAATTAAATATCACTTTAAATATATATATGGTTAAATATCACTTTAAATTCTAAATTATTTTGGCACTGTCAAGTATATCCCGACTGTCTAAAATATTTATTAAAATCCTGAACCATCAATTTTGTATCAATTAAGCCCATCGTCCATTTTTCAGCTCCGGAGAGTTGACGTGGCGCGTTAGATTGCCACAGCGTATCTAATAATCCAGCAATGTCGTTTGTGCCAAGAATGCCATGAAGAAAAAGTAGGTAAGATTTATTGTCTTGAAAATGCGAGAGGAAAACAAGTGATCGAAGGACAAAAAGTTACGTGATTAATTTATAGACAAGCAATAATCTGAACATTTAGATAGCAGAAAGTTTTGAGTTGCTAAAAGATCACCTCAGAGCCATGCTCCATATAGCAAGCCTCCTGGGTCCCCCCTGGAACTATAACGCAGCTATAACCAGATGACAAAAGTGCAGCAAAATTTTTCCTTGTGGCAGATGAAAATCCCAACCACGACCATATATGTCGCAAGAATGGAGCGTAGAACACCTGAAAAATTATCCATAATCAAATTTTGGCTATGAAAAATCACTATTACGAACTGAGGATATGTAAATGCAAGTGATTCTTACAGCAGTACTCGCGAGAACCTTGATCTTTGGCAGCGGCATGAAACCAGTAAGATCTGCTAGCGACACTACTCCGATAGGCCAAACTGAATGTGGTTCATAACCGAAAACTGCAAGAGATAGAGGTCCCATTTTCAGGAAGCGAGGGATTCTCTTGTCTAAAAAGGAATAGCTTCGTACTTCCCTAGTAACATTTACCTGTATGCTCTGATTGTAATTTGCCACCAAATAAAAACTTGGGGAGTCTTAAGTCTATTACATGATTCATACAGATCAAAGGTTTTGCACCAGGCAATTCTGACTCATACATCTTAAGGAAGTAGTTGCCTACACTTTAAACAAAATACTCTGACTTCCGATTAGGATAAAAACTGTTCAGATTGGAATTGAACAGCAAGATTATCTCCTTTCGCGAATTATCTCAGCCATGTTACAAGTAGAGATGGCAATGGATCGTGGATCCGGTCCAGATTCACGAGTTCGATCCATTTTTCAAGATCTCTGATCTTCAAATAATAAGATCCAATGGATCTAGATCGAATCCGGATCATTCCTTTAAAATCGGATTTGGATCAGTATCTTGATTTCGAGATCCGATCCCACCCATAGATCCATATATATGTAATTTTATTTTATATAAGTATATTATATTGTTTTTCTTTCTAGTTGAAGTTTGATAAACTAGATTATAGAATTGAATGGTAGATCAATAACATTAGAAAATTGTATCTTGAATTTAAAATATATATATATATATATATATATATATATATATATATATATATATATGATTAGATATGAATGATCTATTTGCTAAGATATGCGTGTTACTTCTATTCATATTATAATATTATTTGATATCACGAAAACAAAAATAAATTTGTAATTAACATCTTCTTGTATAATGATGATTGTAGAAATTATAAATAATTATTATAGTTGTATTGCATATTTAGATTATTATTATTATGATGTTATTGTGAATTATAGTTGATTTAAGATTTATTTTAGAAGAGAAAATATGTGGATCCGGATCTAAACCCTAGACCCTGCGGATCTTATGGATCTGAGTCTAGATCTAATTTTTTTGGATCCAATAGATCTGAAATCCGAACCTAAGAAAAAAAATTTGGATCTGGATCTAAACCTAATAAGATCATATTCAGATCCGATCCATTGTCATCCCTAGCTACAAGACATTTCAACCAATTTGATAAAATTTTACATCTCAACGATGAAGTTGCCAAGGGAGCAAAAGTAGTGGGTCAGATCGATCCGGCCTGGACCATTGGGTTTTTACATTTTTCGGACTGCTAAATAAGAAGCTCAGCCCAATCTCGAACGGGTGGGTCAAGTCGGCTCAATTTTTTTAACCTATAAAATTGCTTAATTAATTGTAAAAAGACAAATATGTAAATTAACAATTTAAGATTAGAAACTAATAATTTAACATCAATACTAACAAAATTCAAAATAATATGTTAATACAACGAAAAAAATAATTAAAACACTGGAGTCATAATCTAAAATAGTAATAAATTTAAAATAGAATAATAAATAATTTAAAAAGAGAATTAAAGAGAAAGACAGAGAATTGAAAAGAAACAAAAAATTAGTAGAACACAAAAATATATATTTACGGGACGGATTTTTTAAGGGTAATCCCTAAGTTTATAACAACACATTTCCAGAAGTTGAATATCCTGAACTAGAAGAAGAAATCATGTAGGGTCAGTGCAACAGTCCCATAGACATCACCATTACAGTTAAGGGAGTTACTGACCTCAGAATAAAACCTTCTTGGCAACATGAAAAGAAAAGGGAGAAAATCATATTCAAAAGAAGTAGCTTTACCGTATGCCTCATTGGGATCAAAGGCTTTGATGTCCTCCACATGCAACGTCACCGGAAAATAACCAACTGCATGCTTACATATATACCTGATCAACCATTTACCTACACATTCAACGCCACAAACGCACGTAATCAAGAGAAAAAGAAATTCGTATATGCGAACTCTACAAGGTAACCTGGACAAATTCCGGCCCCATTTGCTGTGCTCATTTATCGGAATCACCATAAATATCAAGAGCAACACTATTCCTCTGAAATCAACGCCACCACAGATTCATTATAACTCAGAAAAGCGAAACCAAACACAGGCATTCAATGATAGCAGGGTTACGAACCCCAGTGATTTGGGAAACGGGAGGAAGATAAACGAGGCGAGGACGATCAAAATGATGAGATGGACCAAGCCCAGCCACAGAAAAATTGCAAGAATCGAATGAATAATCCATCCTCGACTGCCCTTGAACTCGGCCGCGGTCGGAGGAGCCTCTGACGACGTCGATTTCCTCCGCCTGACGTCGCTGTTGAGCTCAGACGTCATTGAAGTAGCAGCAAGCGAGCGGAGAAAGAAGGGCCTGATTTGGAGGATAAGAAGACGTGAAGGCGACTGACTGATGGCAGCAGAGAAATGGGAGAGAGCGGGAAATGGCGGGTGGGAAACAACGGTAGCTCAGAATTAGTAATGAATTTATCTCTGAGCGACTTTTCGTCGAACATTTACTGAATGCTGCCTAAAGAGTTATAGAGTCAGCGCAGACACGTGCCTTTCAATTTTCATATTTTTATTTTTAGATAAAACAAAATCTAAACGTACGTTCGTAATTTGTTACTGTCCACTTCTTACAAAAATTATTAAGCCACATCTGGGTGCATTCTTTCGCCTTAATTAATTTATATCTATAATTAACAAAATTTAATTAGTTCATTAGAAAATTAATTAATAAATTTTAATTGAAAATGGATGCGTATTTTCGGATTTACATAAAGTATTGCTAAAATTATCCAAAGTAAAGATTATACTGTTGGTTTAGTAGAAATTAAAGTAATTTCATCAATTCTCATCAACGTTCAGTTTATGTCTATGAAAAGCCCTAACTTTACATTTTTCAAAATTGTAATGAATTACTTGCCCCTCCTCCAAAAAATTTGCATTTAATTTTTTTTAGCCTATTAGTGGAAAACTTGTATTTTCCTTTTGTTGACATTTTCTACACTTACATTTAAATGCTAAGTTCATAAAAAATCACGCCACCAAAAGCTTGCTTTTGGTGGAACAATTTTATAAAAAGAGATTGACATTTTTATAAATTTAAAGGATTTATAATTTTAAATAATTAGGTATTGCAGACATTTATGTAATGGTTAATATGCAATAATGAAATTAGATGAGACTGAAATGAATTTGAAATGGAATAAAGATAAGAAATACAAATGAATAAATATGTGATTCATATTTTTGATATGTATAAGGAAGGAACTAATATGAATGGAATAAAATAAACGGAATAATCATTATTCTTATAATTTATGTTATTAGTACTATGATAATATCATCATCATCATTATTATTGTTACTTTTGTTATTGTTATTACTTCTTCTTCTTCTTCTTCTTCTTCTTCTTCTTATTACTATTTTGTCATAATTATTTATTATTACTACTTAATATTATTATTTTCATTTTATTCTTATTTGTTATTATTGTTATAATTATTTTTTAAGATGAATGATAAACAAAAATAATTTTATCAGAAAACATAAATAAATTTGGAATTTCATGTTCATGTGAATGGGCAACTATGGGAATGAGAGGAATGATTAATCTCATGTTTATGAAATGATGATTTTTGTTGTAAACTTTTTATCAACTATAAGATTGAAAATAAAAGCAGGAAACACAATTTCATTCTTATGTATTAACCATCAATTTTTTTCTTTTTTGGGGACAAAGGGGGGTAAAGATATGAAAATAACAAAAGGCAAAAAATTTTATTTTTATTTTTTAACAAAAATCAAATATATATTGTTTGAAGAATTATCAGAATATAGAAAGTCCATAAATGATAAAACTTTACCTTTTTTATCTCCATTTACCCTCAAAATCAAAACTTCTTCTTTTCTCTCCATAAAACATAAAAAGGGTTGCAGATGCAGACTCGACCCAAGAAGAAGAATTCACAAAATTTCTCGACGCAACTTCTCTGGCTTTTCTTGTCTTCAGTTTTAGTTTTGTTATTTTTCATATGATAACATTTATTAATTTATTAACTTTACAAATGATGACAAGAAATTGAAAGATCTTTCAATAATACTATATACAGGAGAGAGAGAGTGTGCGTGTGTCACAATCCAATAGGCAGGGATTCTGAGTTTTTTTTTCTTTTTTAACTTTTAAGGAGTATTACTTAAATTTTTTTTTTTTTTATATCATGAAATCTGCATTCTACCTGGAACGTGCGTCTTGAAACCCCTACGGTCCTATCGCAATATAATATAAAACCACACGCAGACATGGAAACCGTTTAAAAACTAGGTGTGCGCCAAACCCATGTGTTGTTTGGTGGAATTGAACCGCGACCTCTCGAATTACGTGAACCCACCTTAATTATTGTACATTTCTAGGGATTACTTTAAATTTATTAATTATATACTGTGTATGTTTTGGACTTAAATCTTATTTCGTTGGTTACTACAACACGCAGGTGTTTATGGGATTTTGATTTTATATTTTTAAAATTTATTCTATTTATTTTTAAACTTTAGGCTTGTAGCAAGCCATCATAGGCCATAGCACATGTACGGAAATATATGTAGAGATTAGTTAATAATAGTGAAACTAAAAGGCTACATATCTTATATTGTTTTAGGATATTAATAAGTTCATTCAACTAACTTTTACCTAACTAGCTCTAAAATTAGTTTATTAAAAATATAAAAATTTATATCCTACGAACTTAACTTAACATAAAATTACATGTTGGCACGAAACACAAACATGCATTTAACAAAGTACATTCATATATTTAATAAAACATGTTCATGCATTTAACAAACGTAAAAATGCATTGTTGACCAACGGGCGTGCGAACACGAACGCTGGGCGCGAGCTTCCAACCACATGTATTATTTTGTTCAACTGCATGTATTTTTATGTTCATTTGAATGTATTATTCAGTTCAACTAAATGCATAGTTTGTTTTTCGCAATCACATAACAAATCAAATTACTAATCTAGTAAGATCTTACTGTAGTGAAATCAGCGAAATAAAGCTTAAACCAAAACTCAACCATATGATCTATGAGATGAATGGATGAGATTAAATATTACATACTATCTCGGGCTCGAGTACTATTTGATCCTTCCTCTCTCTCTCTATATATATATAAGTTATATATTGCTTACTTTCCTTGAGCATCTTTTGGCGAGATCGTTCACATTTAGTCCATGTTGTTATTCTTCATCTTTTGTTTTATATACTTATTTTCATTCTAATACATTAAGAATTGTCATTTCATCATAAATTATACAAACGACATAGAATTACAATTTGGTTTGTTTCTTATTCATTTATTTGAAGTTAAAAAAAATGATGTAGTTGTGAATTTTGTGACAGCTGAATAACTATATAGAGATTGATCGATTTTGGCTTTTTTTTGGATTTTCATTTATTTGCATAATCAACAGAATTGTGTTTGATTAAACCCCCATGGGGCATCTTTATTGAATCGTGATATATTGGGCTTTTCCATGGGTTTGGGCCTACCAACTATTATCGACACTCCAACACACACATTGCAATTTTATGTTTATTTTGGATGAAAAACACATATGACGTAGTGTATTTAACACATTGTTGGCGTAATATATGATTCAAGAACATGTCGGTTTTAAGGATTTGTGGATTGAAATTGAGTTTTATTTTGAATAATTAACATGATGTTAGTTTATATTCGAATATTAACATATTATCTAAAATATCACAAAGTTACTGCGTATCTTAAAATGACTTTACAATCAATAATATCCAAACCTTCAATTTAATATCTTGATCTACAATCTGTTAAAAAATGAATGACAAAATCGTTAGTTCCCGCTGGCTTAGTGAAATATATCCACTTGACATCTAAAAGACATCCACGCATATTTATATTTAAAACAATCGAAGTTTGAATTTCATAAAAAATAAATATTGAAATATAAATTAAATATGTTTAATAACTTAATAACTCTGTAAATATCATTTCCCTTTGTCAACTAAATAAAATATTAGTTCGAACAAAATCATATTTAAAATTTCAAAATACAAGCTTTTTAATATAATTTTTTTTGGAATTTAATACAGAAATTTTAAAGGCTGTGTCACGGTGGACTCGAACCGGACCTTTGGCTACGGTAGACAACCACTCTACCACTAGGCCAACACACACACAGATCTTTTTACTATAATTAATGTTTTTATAGATAAAATTAACTTGGATGTCCACTTGGACGCCAAGTGGACTGATTTTGTAACTCACCAAAAATGTTTGATTTTGTTACTCAATAATCAACCGATGTTAAATTATGATACAAGAAAGTTTAATTTATTTAGATAATATCAATAGCGTATGATATTTTAAGATACACACAAATGATTTAGAATATTTTGAAATTTCTTTTTCATATATATATATATATATATATATATATATATATATATATATATAGGGGTTGGTTATGGTGAGAAAGTTCTTAATGTATTTAAAATAAGAATAAGAAGACATCTTTCATATTAGTATAGCACAATCGAATTACATATTGCACATATTAGTTTAGCATATTTCATCCATTCGTAAGACATATCGCTAAATATATTAGTTTAAGACATCTTTCATTGATCGTAAGACAAGAAGAGTTATAGTGTTGCACAATAATCCGTGTAGCACACAAAACACAAAACCAGAAGACACCAAAATTAAATCTCAACCATTGATATAGCAAATCAAAGACCAGATTCATTCCTATTTCCTACCAAATTATCTATTCCTACCGATCCATCTCCTATATATATATATATATATATATATATATATATATATATATTTGAGATTGGGTAAAATCATCCTTAGTCCTAGAAATGCATTGAGTTCAAATCTCGTTGACAAGATGTATAAAAAATCCTCAGACTGACAGTTTCGATCATAAGTGGACTTGTAAAGCAATGTCATTCCTACCTTTACAAATTAAAGTAAATAAATAATTTTACATACAGAGACAGAGCAACCTGGTGTGATAAGGGCCCATGAACTCCTCAATTTTTGTGTGTGTGCGTTGGCTTAGTGGTAGAGTGGTTATCTTTCTGACGCCAGCCGCCTTGGGTTCGAGTCCACCTCGACGCAACCTTTAAAATTTCAGATTAAATTACCAAAAAAAAAACTCCTCAATTTTGTTAATTTTTTTAATAGTATATAGATACTTTAAATATTTGATAATTAGAATAGTTAAAATTTGTAATGTTATATAGGCAATCTAATATTTGAAGTAATAAGTTTTACTTATTATGTTGGAATATTTTAATTTTTGAAACTATTACTGATTGTTCATTTAATTATTTGTAAGTGAAAAAAATTATTTTACTTTTGCAGAGTATGTGAATATTAAGGTATATAAGGCAAGAAAATTTAATTATGAGCAATTATTTCTATTTATACGAATGTTATTAGGCTATTTTGTGAGTTGATTGTATATATGTTGTGGTGGTTTCATCAATTATGAGGAGATCTCCATTTTATATATATTTTAATGGAGTCATGTAATTCAAATAATATTATATCATAAATAAAATTATTATTAATTTTAATTTCATTTTAAAGTTATACTTATTACTTCTTAAATTTATGATTGGTTAGACCCTATAAAATATTTATAGCTCCATCATCGTACATATACACATATCTAATTGTCGTCATATCTTTTAATGGTCGAGCTATTAAACTAAAATAAACTATACAAGAGAAAGTAATAAACTTGTCCCCTGGACGACAAATTGATTAAGGTGGGTTCGCACGGTAGAGGTCACAGGTTGAACCCCATCAAACGCCTCATGGGTTTGGCGCATCACACCTGGTTTCCAAGTGTAGTTTACTGTCTCCGTGTGGTTTGCGGCTATTATGACAGAACATGGGGTTTACGCACACCTGGGTAGCGGTTTGGATTCCTCATGATACAAAAGAAAAAAAAAAAAAAAAAAGTAATAAACTTTATTCAACTAAATCCCATATATTTAAGCTCTTTGTTTAAGGGTTTAAGCTCAAAGTCTGGGAGCTGTCTAAGTTGGCTCACCCACTTCTCATTTAACACACCATAAAACAAGGTATATACACTTTAGAGTTATTGCATAAATATATTAACTTTAGATTCATTTTTATTTTTATCACAAACTTTTAAAATTATCATAAAATACACAAACTTAATTATTTTAATAATTTTATTACAATTTCAAATTCAGATTAAATTAAACTTGACTTAACATTTCGAAAATTTATTTTAGATAAAACAGTCAGTGATATAAACGACATCATAAATTTTCGAGATGTCAAATCATATTTATTTTGGCAGAAATTTGAAATCATAGTAAAATCAATGAAGTGATTCAATTTGTGTATTTTATGATAGCAAAAAAAATTAAAGTAGATCCAAAATTAAGGTACATCCAATATTAATGTATTTATGCATTAATATCCCTATATTTTATACTGTTACTATTTTAGAAAATTCATCTTCAGCTTCCTGGCAAATTTGGAGCCACACGTACTAAAAGAAATGATTTTATTTTTTCCGTTTTTTTCCTCAACAAAAAAACAAAAATAAAAAAAGAGCCACCAAAATTAACACAAAAAATTATGATAATGTCTTCCTCCACCACCAGACCTTCCTTCACACTCTTCACCATCTCCACCCCTTGCCCACCACCGCCGCCGCTGCGGCTGCTCTTCAAACCCCCGAAAGCATTCCCCGCACCTCTCTATCGCGCGAAAATCCTCACCTCCATCAAATCCATCGACGTCTCCAAAGAAGACAAGCAATATCAGGACCTGCCGGCTCCGTCGGAAGAAGACGAGGCGCCGGAGGCGAATTTAGGCGCCCGGCGATTGGAGGAGAAATTCGCCGTCGTGAACACCGGAATCTACGAATGCAGATCCTGCGGGTATAAATACGATGAATCCGCCGGAGACCCGTCGTACCCGGTTCCACCGGGCTGCCCTTCGATAAGCTTCCCGAAGATTGGAGGTGCCCGACTTGCGGCGCATCGCAGAGCTTCTTCGAGAGTAAGAGAATGGAGATTGCCGGTTTCGAGCAGAATCAGCAGTTTGGATTGGGCGGCAACGCGCTGACATCTGGTCAGAAACTTCTGCTCATCTATGGCGGTTTGCTTCTAGGGTTTGCTCTGTTCTTGTCCGGATACTTTCTTCAATGATCGATCGCTTTTTTGGTATATGATTGTTTGTATTGTCTGAAAGGTTTAATATGTATATCGAATGAAATTTCAAGTTTTGAGTAATGTATATCAATTGGAAAATGGGAATGCGTGTTATGTGTTTGCTTAAATGCTGCTAAGGTCAAGTTAGATTTTTTGCTGACTGTATGATGCTAGAAATAGGGTTGTAATGAACAAATTGAGAGAGTAATTTTTGCTGAAAAATGAAGTCTTGAACATGTGGTGCTGTTGTGAATTATAGTCCAATTTAGGTCAAGTTAGATTTTTGCTGACTATTATGTCCTGCTAGTGCTAGAGATAGGATTGGGTAATGAGGAAGTTAGTTAGTGGAGTAATTCTGGGTGAAAAATGGAGTTTTTAACATGGGTTGCTCTTGTGGATTCACTGAATTATAGTCCAGTTTTGGTCAAGTTAGATTTTTGCTGACTATTATGACACTAGATATAGGATTTGGTAATGACGAAGTTAAGAGATTAGCGTTTGGGGTGAAGAAAGGAGTTTTGGGTATGTATTGTATTGCTGTTGTGAATAATGAATTCTAGTTCAATTGAGGTCAAGTTAGATTTTTGTTGACTACTATGATGTTAGAGATAGGATAGGATTTGGTAACGAGGAAGTTAAGAGAATAGTTTTTGGGCGAAGAATGGAGTTTGGGACGTGCAAATGCTGCATATTCTTGTGCCAGCATTCGTGTTAAGTGATCGGGTGTCTTGTAGTTTGGAACTCTAGGAGAAGCTTAGTTCAGCTGTAGTTGTAGCTGCAGCTGCTGAGGAGATTATATTGCTTTCTGTGTAGGATCATTGGAAACTTAAATATGAACCACTAGTTTGTAGTGAGTTTAGCTTGATTTGAGGTGTTTTGTTTTAGCAAATATTCCCGAGTCTAGGAGAGCAAAACTGAGTGCAGATGAGAATAGATGTCTGAGATGGTGTATAGTAAGAAATGGATGCAAGTTGCCGGCAATTTCCAGAGCTTCCTCATTCAATAGTTCCCATCGTCATAGTTAATATCTTCTTCTGCTTGGCTCTCTTTTCTGATTAGGCGTGTTTCCAACGCCCAACTCATCTTATCTGATCCGAGCTCTGCCTCATTGCTATTATCGAACACCCATCTCATTGGTGAAATTGTCTCAAAACTGTAGTTGCTACTCCATTTTCTTCCTTTGCAGCTCATGTTTTCGGAAAAGCATAGTTTTTTGTTTTCTTTAATCGTAGAACTCAGGTCTAATTTCATGGTGAAAATTTAAATCTTTGAGACAAAAGCTCCAGTTGGAGTGCATGATGAACTGCTACATTAGGAATAGCATTTTTGGGAACTTAAATCAGAAGTTTGAGCTCCCTATTGCAGGATCTATTCTACTTGAAAGTTTAACATTCTTCTTCTTCTTTCTTCTTCCTCTTTTTTTTGAGGGGGGTAATGTCAGAATTTGGATACTTGTGGAAAGTTAATTGTACATATAGGTGCACTATACGTGCCGACGTACAAAATAAGATCAATCAAATTGTTTACGTGTATTTCTTCTTGCCTAACTCTGCCTACAAATGTATGGGTTCAGAAAAGTGATATTTATCCTTACTCAAAATTAAATGTTGGGTTTGGTGGGAGATATTAATTTTAATACTGAAAAATATTAGTTTCTTGTGTACAAGGAATTAGTATTTCTTTTTTTGGCACGAAATTATAGTGACATTTTGTAATCACCAAATAAAATTTAATAAAGCCTCATATGAGAATATTTAAGGATCATACTTAATAAGGGTTTATTAATCTAAAAGAGATCAATTCCTCATTTTGATTTATAAATTTTAATTTGAGTGTAGTCCTCTAATATCCTCACGTGAGGACATCATTATAGGAGATTATCTAATAAAATTTTGAGATTGGATAATATTATTTTTTCGCATAGAAATTATTATGCCTTTTTTTTCCAAAAAAAAAAATGGCGACAATTTTCTAATTACTTAAATTAAAATTGAACATTGAAGTTTGCATCCGAACATAAAGTTCATGTGGCAATAAAGGTTGACACAAGTCACACAACCCATCCTACAACAATTAATACCGTGACAACTATTTCTTAAATCATGGTATGTAATCATCATTGTATGAAATAAATATATATGTATATATAGTGAAATAAAAGATGAACTTTAACAAAGATTCAAATTGCTCTCAATGTAGCTTCCTACTTCAACCACCTAATACTTGCAGTGGTGTGCAACAGATACTATAAAGGATTTACAGAGATAATTACAACTTAATCATCATAAGTGAAAATCAATATGCAATAATCATCATGTTAGAGGACTCAAGTACCCATCTATAATGATCATTATTATATTGCAAAAACAGCTTTACATGTGAAAACCAATGCTAAATACCAGTGATGAATCAATGGGTTACTGTTTTCATACTCATCACTTCGCATTTTTTAAATCAAGATAATTGTTTCATTGATTTATCAACCATCGTATAAAAACACATGCTACTCTCGTAAAAGGAAGACTTGAACTATTACTGATCTATAATATAAATATACATGTATATGTATAATTTTCGGTAATATTTGTTGTAATTGTTTATCGGATAAATATTACTTTAAACCCTAAATTATACACATTTTATCAAAAATATCATAGACTTTAAAAAATATAATTTTAAACTCCAAACTATTAACATTTTATCAAAAAAATCCTAAACTTTGAGAAGTATCACTTTAAACCTCAAACTATTAACTTTTTTATCAAAAATACCATACATCAATTTTTCAGCTCCTGAAATTGGACGAGAAATATCTTCTTCTCGTTCGATGAGCCACATCAAAATTTTGAAGGCAAGAAATGAACGTTGGATATATCCGATGAGCCAATCAGAAGATATCTCTCGTCCAATTTCGGGAGCTGAAAAATTGATATAGGACATTTTTGATAAAAAAAATTAATAGTTTGAGGTTTAAAGTGATACTTCTCAAAGTTTAGGATTTTTTTGATAAAATATTAATAATTTAGGGTTTAAAATGATATTTTTTAAAGTTCGGGATATTTTTGATAAAATAGATATAGTTTGGGATTTAAAGTGATATTTATCCTTGTTTATCCAATACTTTCAAAAGTAAGGCAATTGTAATTATTGTGCTGTGAATATTGTGTGATAATAAACCGGAGATGGCTTCGGTTGACACTTGTGATTACTTATTGAGTAATCTTTGTTAATCATCATTGTTATGGGCTTACAGCATATATAATATTATGCCTTTCAAGTGATAGATCATTAAAGCTTTACGATATGACTGCTTGTCACGTGATTCAGATTCAGGAAATCAGTACTTATCCAATCCCATTACTCTCGTAATTAAGACTTTACTGCATAACATTAAACATCTTGAAATGGCTCACTAATTACTGTCTTGGAGTATCATTATTGAGACATTCAAAGATTATGCCAAATATTTACAACCTGGGTCTATCGAAACAATTCTAGATTTAAGGTGCTAATAGAATACATGATTAAGGTATGAATTTTTTTTTTTGGTTCATTCTATGTGTAAGAGAATTTAATCTAAAAATTGACGTATAGTAACGATTAACGATAATGATATCAACTATATCTTTTTTAATGTAAATTTAACATTCATCAATCTTTTTTTGGGGTGACGGAATTGTTGACCGACAAATTTAGTATGACAGAAACATACTCCTTCCGTTTAATAATTAATGTTGTATTTTCACTTTTTTATGTTATCTTGACAAGCTTTTATATGTTTTTTTAATTGAAGTGACGTTCAACATGGTTATTCGACAACCACGTAAGCGTTTGTTCGCCGAAAATTGATCGGTAGGACATTAATAGAAATTTTTCGAAATATTAAAGACTAAAATAACAATATGCTTATGTTGGAATATTAACTAAATAAGTCACAAAACTTGACATAAACTAACATTCACCCAAAAATAAAAAAGATAATCATTTAGGAGAGATGTTTGTCCAGTCATTACCTATCGAATAGTTAGTTATTGTTTATTATATAAGTCAAGGTTGAAATTATAATTATTTTTGTGCGTAAATGTTTATTACAAATATAGAATCATTAGGAGAAATATATATAGATTAATTTTTTTTCGTAAACTTCATAGCCTGATGGTCAACCCGAAACTTGATAATTTGGAGTCATGGACGAAATTTTTAACCCAAAAATACTTCAACATCAAAAATTCGTAATCAAATTATCTGACAATTCAATAAAGTTGGTTTGAAATTGAGTGGATTGACCCAATTAATATCCATAATTGCTCCATATTATTTAAAAAGGTGATTGCAAAATTAATAAAGTTGCATGGATATTACATTTCAAAAATATAATTTAAGATCCAAAAAGAGTTACTAAAGAATTAAAGCAATAAATGAGAGAGTAATGTTTTCACACAAAAACTTGTGTGCGTGCTCTCTCACCATGCGCGCACAAGTTTTGTGAATTTTTTAAGTGTTATTTTTATTTTATTGTTTTTATCTTTTTGTTTTTAGTGTGTTATTTTATTATTTTGTATTTTGTTTATTAATTTATAATTAGGGTTTATTAATTCATAATAAGGGTTTATTAATTCAAAGTTAGAATTTATTAATTCACAATTAGGGTTTATTATTTCCAATTAGGGTTTATTAATTCTAACTAGGGTTTATTAATTTAAAATTAGAGTTTATTAATTGAAAATTAGGATTTATTATTCAAAATTATGGTTTATTAATTCACGATTAGAGTTTATTAATTCACAATTAAGATATATTAATTCAAAATTATTATTTATTAATTTACAATTAAAATCTATTAAACTAATTAATTTTAATTAGCATTAATTAAATTAATTAAAATTAATTAATTCATTAAGATTAATTATTACTTAATTAGGGGTGGTCTCACTGCGGATGCGCGCACAAGAGACCCCCATGTTTTCACATGACCCCAATTAATGTTATTTGAATGAAAGCTATTTTTGGAACCAACCTACAACCGGGCTCGAAATAATAGTGATTGTACTATTTCCAAATGTAAATATATAATTTAGTGATAGTTCCTTGGCTCGTACTAATATATGAGGGGGAGTTAAGCAAATTCAAATTTTTATTTAAACAAGATTGAACCTTCTTTTTTTTTGGTAATTTAATACGAAATTTTAAAGGTCACACACGGTGGACTCGAACTCGAGACCTTTGGCCCGGCATTAACCACTCTACCACTAGGCCAACACACACACACACAAGCACGTAACTAAAGTCAATTCAAGAATGATATTCAATATTGATGATCGGTTCAAGCACGTAAAGTCTTGATCTTGAGTGATACTCTCTCGTTCCATCCAAGACGATCCATTTCTTTTTGACACAATTATTTAGGAGAAGAGTATAAAATAGTTAAATTAATAAAAAATAGGTAGGTCCCACAACTTTTGAAGAGATAATTATATCCTAAAAAGGAAACATGTCATCTTAGGTGGGATGACCCAAAAAGAAAAACATGCCATCTTGGGTGAGACAGATGGAGTATCAATTAGCAATCATACTGACTGACGAGACAACTGGTCAGTTGGACTGATAACTAATGTCCTTGCGAAATGTGGTTGTTACGTTTTACCTTTACTGAAAATGATACTGGTAGAAAATACTTAGTCAAATATTGATTAGTCAGTTTTCAGTTTTCTCATCAATATCAAACTGATACTGATAGAATGTTTCAAAACAGTGTGTTGTGCTGTATGTGTTGATGATGTTCAGTTCAATTAAGGCGTTATTAAAAGTAAAGAACTAAATATAAATAACACTTAGTTTTTACGTGATTTGAAGAGATCAACTCCTACGTCTCGGGACTGATAACACAGTCAATCTATTATATATGATTAAGTCTTGTTTAAATGTACGCGAATAAACCTAGATACTGAAATTCACCTTATCAGTATCCCGCCTTACTTAGCGTATCCTCATATGTTTGCTGGTGCTAGGAAACCTCTGACTACTTACGGGTGCAATCGACTTAACCTCTTACTTACAGGTGCAATCGACTTAACCTCTTACTTACAGGTGCAAGATAACCAAGCTTTCAGCAACTAACACTTCGTTGCTTACCTACCTAACTTCTACTTAACCTTTTTTAGGGGTGTGAATAGAGGATTTTCCAACTTAGATTTGAACTGTCACAGATGGACAACTCAAGTATTCTAGGCTTAAGATAGTACATGAATGTAACCTAGAAAGATAAAAGAGTGTATGTTGAAATTATGAGCTGATAAATATATATAAGCTCTAAGGATTTACTGATAACATTTTGAACTATTTTCTTCGAAATCACTGGGTGATTTTTTTAGAGATGAGCTCTGGGTGCTTTTAAATATTAGAATGTGTAGCGTTTCGGTAACCTTCAAATGTTGGATTATGTGCGTATTTATAAAATGGATGGTGAATGGTGCTATTGGAGGGAACACCAATCACATTCATTCCATTTGTCATTTGAAATCTGTCCGTTTGAATCCTCGTACGTCACTTTTCGTGTCTGCAACATCATACATTCGAGCTCTACAACTCTGAAAAGTGGCTCTGACTTATCAAGATCTTCTGCAGATTTTTCTTGACACGTTGAAAGTCAAAGACCCAAGGTTTAAATATTTTCATGTTTTTTTCGGTTGAGTTGACTCCATGTTTCTTCAATACGTTGACTTCGATTTCTACCAGTTGAGTTAGCTCCGTGTTTTATTAGCAGGCGGCTGGACTCCGTCTTCTATCAGTTTGGTGACTCTGAATCTTCAGTTGACACTTCAGCTTGACGTAATTATCAGCAGTTTCGACTTCTCATGTTGGTAACACTAAGTCATTTCTCGGGCTTCTTTGTCTTCAGCAACGCTGAGTCTTTAGTTTTCAGTCTTTCAACTTCAGGTACTAATATTGTTATCAGTGTGGCTGACTTCAGTACTGTTTGAACTCCTTCAACATGGGACCTATCCAAACTGTTTGTTCTTCTACTGAAACTATAAACAAAAGATTGACTCCCTAACATATGAGCAGTACTAAATTACATCAACAACGCAATCATCAATTAAGTTTTGAAATCTAATCAAAACAATAAACTAACATAAAATTTTCCCATTATTCTTTACTCAATCATTACTTTTACTTGCATTGGCATCTCACTTAATTATGATTCGGGTGAAAAGGGAGGCCCCAACCCTAGCTAACGGTAAAGTATATAACGGATATTTCTCCATTTGCCCTATATTTATGTCATGCCAAATATTAAACAAACTCGAATTCTTAACACATTTCTTACCATAAATTAAAGGGAAAAATAAAGTTATTTAGTCGAGATATATCATGTTCACACAATCTCAAATAACATATAAGTTTGAACGTAATTCCCATAAAAAAAGGAGTTTAACGTATCTTTCGATTAGATCATACTTCAAACTCTAGCTATTGAGGGAATGGGAAAAAAAAGTTGAATTTTCTTAGAAAACTATCAAACTATTGATCAAAGAATCAAAACGGCCAGTTATTAATGGAATTCCTTGTCGGCAGAGTTCCATTGAACTATTGAAGTCTAGTCCAAGTAAATTTAGTTTGAATTCGAATTAGCTGACAATTAAACACTTATTTACTATTGTGTTTAGAAATCTGAATACTTGGTATAGTTTAACTCAATTTGCTTATGCTCCAACTCATATGTCAAAAATATAGAAAGAGTTATATTATTTTATTTATATTTGGGTAGGTTCATCTTCGAATCAAATATAAGCATAGAAATAGATCTAGATCTCTATTTTATAATAATTATAATTTTTTTTATTTATAATAACACAAAACCTAATAGGGTGATTATATATATTCCACACATAAAATAAATTAGTAGAAAATAAATGAAAAAAATTCTTACAAATGGCCAAATGGGACAAGAATGATAAAGCGACCACCACATTCCTCTCAACAAAACCCAAGACACTAACAAGAACCCCCACATTCCTGTGCCTCAATTTTCACCAGAAATGATGCCATGTTTCAGGACCAAAAACTATTAAATAAATACGCACGAAACATCGACTAACTTGATGGTGGAAAGAAGGCAGATGATCAAGTTAATGTTGTGGAAGGAGAATATTTAATCTGCAGGCGTGAAAGAATTACTGCGTTGCAAAAAAAAGGTGAAGTGGGGTGAGTCGTGGGCTCTGTTTGTTTCAGTTTAACTTTACCAGATTAAAGCAAGTGCCAACTTCATCTATCTACTCTCACGTTTCATGTCTCAGTGGGGTTTCCATTTTCAACTGACCAATCCTTTGTGCTTTTATTTTGGATGCTTCTCTCTCGTCTGTCTCTAGTCAAACCCATTCGTCTTTGAGCGAGGAAGATTTCATATGGGTTCTATCAGAAATGTGCAGAAATTGTTTCTTTATCTGTATCTTTGCCTCTGTACTCTTCTTGCAGTGATTGGCCCATCATTTTCTTCCAAGGTAATGCCTTTATTTTGAGTGTGATGGCATGTATTATGGGATTGGTTTGTATCAGATTTTGATGGATAAAAATGGTGCCTTTGTTGTTTAGTTGTATGTGGTGTATATGGGCAGCAGAGGTGACGATGGCCCAGATGAGATTTTGAGGCAGAACCACCAAATTCTTAATGATCTTCATAGTGGAAGGTTACTTCTCCATCCCCTCATTTCTTCTGCCTTTTGGGCCTCCTCCTCTGTCTGTGTGTGTCTTTTATCTAATTAATGCCTCAGTATGTGTGCCTTGAACAATTGATTGCTTGTGTGTGTGTGTGTGTGTTATGACTTTTTCCTGATCAATTTGATTTCTCTCTCTCTCTCTCTCTCTTTTCTGTGTGTGTGTGTGTGATTGATTATTTGATTGCTTTTGCTTTTACACCTTAGTGTCGTGATATGAATGCAGTGTGGAAGAGGCCAAGGTTTCTCATGTGTATAGTTATAGGCATGCTTTCAGAGGGTTTGCAGCCAGGTTGACTGAAGAGCAAGCTTCTCAAGTAGCAGGCAAGTTCTTCATTCTGCTTAAATGCTACTTATGATTTGAGATCAACCTGACAGAAAGGCTGATTCATTGAAATTGTACTCTTTTCTTGGTCTGAAATTAATGCCTTTTGACACTGTACTAACAATGGTCGGGATGAATTAATGGAACTCAGAAATGCCGGGAGTTGTGTCGGTTTTCCCCAACACTAGAAGGAGTCTCCACACCACTCATTCTTGGGATTTTATGGGCCTCCTTGGTGAAGAAACTATGGAGATTCCTGGTTATTCCACCAAGAACCAAGTTAATGTCATCATTGGTTTCATTGATACAGGTAACTGTTCACTCGCTTCATTGACAAAAGCTCAAATTCAGAAGATTTTGGTTGAATTATTGCCATTTAGGTTTTGGTGGAAGAGCTGTATTTACAACATGAATTCATGTAACTCATCTTTTGCAGTAGCGTCGTAGAAGTTTATTCTTGAA
This sequence comes from Salvia rosmarinus, assembly GCA_036937905.1. Lineage (NCBI taxonomy): Eukaryota > Viridiplantae > Streptophyta > Magnoliopsida > Lamiales > Lamiaceae > Salvia > Salvia rosmarinus. The sequence goes on from CM072816.1 coordinate 7,481,600, forward strand.
CAAGATTACAAGACTATTTTCTTTGTTGTCCTTTGCTTTATCCCTCTGCTGCATTGCTGACTTGATATGTAGTAGAAATCGAACTCTGCATGCGTTACTTGCTTCCTGATGTTAGCATGGATATATATAGTTTTAAATGATTGAACTTTTCGCATTATGAGAACTAGAAGGAACTTGTTAAGTATCTTGATCACGTTGCTGCTACACACCTTCTCCTTTTTCTTGTCTTGCCTTTCCTCTCAAAGAATAGAACTTGGCATTGATGTAGAGAAGCTTATTACAGGTATTTGGCCGGAGTCCCCGAGTTTTAGTGATGCGGGCATGCCCCCTGTGCCAGCCGGATGGAAGGGACGTTGCCAGCCGGGGGAAGGATTCAACTCTTCCACGTGCAACAGGTTGGAAAAATCGCGCTTCTTCTTGACCAATCAGTACAATTATTATCAAGAAAACAATGAAACTTGTCCTGCAATGTATGTTATAATATGTTTTCCTTCTAGGAAAGTGATTGGTGCAAGATACTACCTAAATGGCTATCAAGCCGAAGAGGAGCAGGAGAGGATAGTAACGTATAGATCTGCAAGGGACAGTGTTGGACACGGGAGCCACACTGCTTCAACTGCTGCGGGCCGTTTCGTTGATAACATGAACTACAGCGGGTTGGCAGCGGGTGGGGCCAGAGGAGGAGCTCCGATGGCCAGGATTGCTGTATACAAGACCTGTTGGAGGTCTGCTTGCTATGATGTGGACTTGTTGGCTGCATTCGATGACGCCATTAGGGATGGGGTGAATATCATATCCCTCTCTTTGGGTGGTGACTCGCCACAAGGGGATTATTTCAGTGATGCCATTTCCATCGGAGCCTTCCACGCTGTCAGCCGTGGAGTGGTGGTGGTCGCTTCAGCTGGAAACGAAGGAAATCCGGGGACTGTAACGAATCTTGCTCCTTGGATCATCACCGTGGCAGCTAGCTCAACAGATAGAGACTTCACATCTGACATCATTCTTGGAAACGGAGCTCATTTTTCGGTAATTCTTAATCTCTTGAATGTCCAAGCACTGTCAAGTAATTTATCCAATCCTAAATAAGGCCGTTTATTCGACAGGGTGAGAGTCTGAGTATTTCACAGATGAAGGCCCCGGCTCGGATCGTAGCCGCTGCTGAAGCTTATGGAGGATACTTCACTCCTTACCAATCCAGGTGAAGCAGAAAGGTAGTTTGTTGCGAGTATGTATCAGCATATTGATTTTCCACGTAGAATCTCAAGTTTTTTAAGTCTTTTATCTCAGTTACTGTTTGGAGAGTTCCTTGAATGTCACAAAGGCGAGAGGTAAAGTTGTGATCTGCCGTCATGCTGGGAGCTCCACAGAGTCAAAGCTCGCAAAAGGCGCTGTGGTGAAAGAAGCCGGTGGAGTCGGTATGATCCTCATAGACGAAGCCGATGGAGATGTAGCCATTCCTTTTGCAATCCCAGCAGCCATTGTTGGAAATCGAGTAGGATATAAGATCTTATCTTACATAAAAAACTCAAGGTTTGCTCTCTAATTAATTCTCATAATTTTCTTGGATTTTACAACCTAACTTATTTGTGTAAACAGCAAACCTACATCAAGAATTCTGTCTGCCAAGACTGTTCTAGGGTTTCAATCTGCACCTCAAGTTGCTCCGTTTTCTTCAAAGGGCCCGAATGCATTAACTCCCGAAATCCTTAAGGTGAAACAACTGATTCTTCTGCTTTATTTTTGGCTGCCTATTTTGTTACTTGTTGAGTATTTGGTCTTAACGGGGACGTTTGTGGGCTATTTGATGAATATGCAGCCCGATGTTCTAGCACCGGGACTCAATATCCTGGCTGCCTGGTCTCCAGCAACTGCGAATATGAACTTCAACATACTCTCCGGAACTTCCATGGCTTGTCCTCACGTAACAGGAATCGTGGCCTTGTTAAAGTCTGTACACCCTTCTTGGTCCCCATCTGCCATCAAGTCTGCTATCATGACAACTGGTACAAAACACTTTAAAGTTTCAATCTTTAAGTTAGTCTGTGATCTCAAATTAGATCTGAATGCTCAATGTCTCCACCAGAAACAAATGTTGGCAAAAACTTGTGTATCCGGATGTATGGTGCATCCAACCCAGTTAGGGTTCACCAATCCCCAACTCGGGTGATATAATTGGGGTGGATGCATGGTGCATCCGGATGCAGCCTCAAACATGAGTTCTTCTACTAAAGATCCTAACTTTCTAAAGTTCGATGCAGCTACGACGTGGAACAAGCACAATAAACCAATTAGGGCAGGCCCGGCTGGTCGGAAAGCGAATCCGTTCGACATGGGCTCGGGCTTTGTGAGACCAAAACAGGTCCTCGATCCCGGGCTGGTATATGATGGAACACCCTCGGACTACAAAGCTTTTCTTTGCTCGATTGGCTATAGCGACAGGAAACTGCAGATGATCACGAGAGACAACAGCACTTGTGATAGTAAGGCATCGTCATCCGCCCTCAACTATCCGTCCATCACGGTCCCAAATCTGAAAAGCTCGTTCTCAGTGTCCCGGACAGTGATGAATGTTGGGAGGCCGCGGAGCATTTACAAGGCAGTGGTGTATTCTCCAGCCGGCATCAATGTCACTGTGGTGCCTAAAAGACTGGCTTTTTATAGGTATGGACAGAAGATCAGCTTCACTGTGAAGTTTGAGGCGGTTGCTCCGACCAAAGATTATGTATTCGGGTTGTTGTCGTGGAGGAGCTGGAGGTCGTGGGTGAGCACGCCGCTGGTTGTCCGTGTCGTGCATTCGAGCTTTGGCTTACGGATGTAGGCTGCGCTTGCGTGCTCGAGTTGGATACAGAGGAGCCATACAATATGAAGGTGGAGATTGAAATTTTGTGTGCAACTTGATTGGTCAATAGAGTTGGTATTCGTTGTTTAGAAGTAGGAAAAGAGTAGGATATTATTGCAGCCGTTTCTTGTATTACAAATATGGTTGGAAGTCCCATCTCATTTTTAGTAGTGAGTATAATATGTTGATGTTTAGTTATATATATCTTTGACACATTAATGATTATGTACAAACTATTGGAAGGGTATTTGATTTTGCAAAAGCATTCACAAGACAGAAGTCGCAAAATATTGAATGAAAAAAATATTTGAATAATAATAACATTTCTGAAACCTATAAAATAAGTTTCTACCATATTTAATATATATATTCAATTGGTTTGTTATCATAATCTCGTTTCAAAATTTATTACATTCCTACCTATGAGCAGCAATACAAATATATGAGATGTGAGGCCCAAGTGGAAATGGATGAATATGAACCATCAGCTTTTTCAAACAACCAAACCATACCTCAAAATTATTTTCGAAATGGAAATGGAAAATATCTGAAGCTCCCCTCCTCCTAGTCCTCCTATCCTCTTCCAACCTCAAACTGCCACCATGGCCGCATTAGCCTCTTCTCTCCATTTATCAGCACCACTATTAAACTCATTACCTTTATCTACCAAGGCGAAAGCTCATCCAAACAAGCAGAATTTCAAGCAAATCCACCGCCGTCGCCTGAGAGTGACGGCCGCCACCGAGGGCTCTGCTAAAAACCCTAGCAAGTCCAAAGATGACAGCGGCGAAGACCCCTCAGTTCCTCCGTGGGCCCGGCCCGGTTCCGACGAGCCTCCTCCGTGGGCCCGCCAGGAAGCCCAAAAAGACACCTCGGGCTTCGAGGTTCCCTTCTACGTCTACTTGCTCGCATCCAGCATCACCGCCATTGCTGCGGTAATTACATTTTCACTTATTATTATTGTTTCTGCTGTTCGAATTCTGCTAGGAATTGAATCAAGATTGCTTTTTCGGGGGAGTTTTGAGTTTGAATTGGAAACTCAGTGCATTTAATTATGTCGAGATTATTGTTTAAGGGTCTGTTTACTCAATTTTAGGGTGAATGTGCAGATTGGATCTGTTTTTGAGTACGTGAATCAGAAGCCTGTTTTTGGAGTTTTGGGCTCGGACAGTATATTTTATGCTCCTGTGCTGGGATTCTTTGCAGTCACTGGCATCCCCTCTTCGGTAACTTTGTTTGCTGCTCATGTTTTTTCTCATTTATATGAAAGTGAGATAACTATGGAGTCTAATTTTCAACTTCATGATAGGCCTATAAATTTAGGCTGCATCCTGACAAAGACGATGGTAAAATTTGATTCTTTCTCTGTTTTCCCAGGAAGGGCAACTTGCTCTGAAATATCTTACTTTTAGTTAAGCGTTTCAGAAAATGAGGCAAGATTGATTGTGTTCGTAGTATGGTTGTGAACTTGCTTGCACTAATTTTTGCCTTGAAACTAGAAGAATTAAGGGACCGTTTGGTTCAATATGGGAAAAGAAAAAAGGATTAAGAAATGGAAAGGAAAAGAATGATTCCCGAATTCCAAATTTGTTTAGTTCACCACCACAAAGGGAATTAAATTCCCTATGATTCCCTTTTTGACTATCTCGTTCCTTTAAGAAAGTCCCCAGGAGGGCTTAGTTGATCCATGATTTATTTTTTGGTGGCGGTGCTGGTGGAGGAGGTGCCGGCCACGGTGGAGGGTGGCGGATGGGATGGTGGTGGTAAACGAGGGATATGGAGGAATTCAAATCCCAAGTAGAGTGTGATGAATAGAAAACTCCCAAATGGAGGAATCCAAAACTGACAAGTGGGTAAATGGAATCCATTAAAATGCCAACCAAATACAAGTAAGGGAATCATAATTTCCCTTTCCTGATTTTCCTTAACCAAACGGCCCTTAAATGGTCTCTACGTTATTCGCTGCATGATCCGGATCGTAATAAAGAGAGCTTGTGGTTTTCTGAAAATTGGTTGATTTTGCTCGTTTATTACTTCCTCCGTCACATTCAAAATGTCTCATTTTTTTTGGTTTCTTCATTTTAAATGTCCGATTCCATTTTAGAAATAACTATACTCTTATCTTAAATACGGTCTTACGTACCAAAAGAAATGGGACACTGAATGGGACAGAGTGAATATATTTCTATAGCTATGTCTTATAACGTTATCTAGTTTTCTTGTATTGGTAAATGAAAGTAGCAACTCGCTAAGTTGAACTTTCACTTTTATTGGAATCCAGGCGTTTCTTTGGTACAAATCCGTTCAAGCGGCTAATAAAGAGGCAGAGGAACAAGACCGGAGGGATGGATTTCTCTGAAGCTGTCTTATAAAATTTCCATTATATCCTTCCTTCCCGCGTACAATTTCTCGAGTTAATTTGAACATGTATATACCAGATTAGTTCTCTTATATATCAATTTTGTGGCTTCTCTGCTAAATATTCATCCGCCACTTTCTTTGCCTTCATCAATCCATACGGGTACCTGTCAAGATTGTTGGTTGCAGTGTAACATTTCGGGGGCATTTACTAAATGTGAATGCATGTCACAATCATATTATTAGGCTAAACTTGTGTATTAATTTTAAATGTGAAATGATGTCGTTTTGTCCACGTTGTCAGTCGTAGCTAAACTCGTGCACCTTAAACGTGAAACAACGTTGTTTCATCCACGTTGGCAACCCATGTGTATCTTTGGCTGTCAATTGTTCTTTTTTATGTTAAAAATCAAGTTCGTTCTGAAATTGTCACAAATTAAATTTATGGGATTTGAATAATATATTAATAATTTATTGGGTTAAATTTATCACGAAGTCATATTATCATGCTAAATCAATGTGTTTTCTTAAATTTACCTATCTATCTTATCATACCTAGTAAATGTCATCCAAATTCTTGCTTTTGGGGATATAGTTTTCATGAAGATTCTTGTTGCTAGTAATGGAAGGATTGAGTGCTCTCATCTATAAATAATAAATTACTAATATCTGTGTTAAGATGTTCCATGCTTATTTTAAGAAGATTGTTAATCTACTTGGGTTCTATCACAGCTTTTGACATTCCTGAACTATAATCGCCATGGTTTGTTGGTTTACGCCAAGATGGAAGATTCGTATATGTCCTAAACAAATTTCGAAGATTACGACATCAAGTCACTGTCTTCTTGCATACTCTTTGGTGATTAAGAAACAAGTTCCAATTTTATTGGTGGTTTAAGCAACAGGAAAACGTATCGAGAGCCCCGTAAACTGAGTAGGCCTAGTTTACTCACTACACGCAGAGTTATGTCCGAAAAATAAGTTATCTTTTATGTGCTCTTGTTCCAATTAACAATGATATTTTTGCCTTTAGTTTATAACGTTTTTATTCTGCGACACCACCTAAGCAAAATGCATAGTAGTATCCTAATTATATATGAGTTCGCGTGGTCTCCACCAGCAAGCCACACTCCCAAATTCTTGAGTTTCTTCGATGGTTGAACCTTGCGCCGAGCTCAAGCTCTCCGTTGCAGATGACGAATGCCAGAGGAGTAGCCTCGTGCGCGCTCAATGGCTGAGAGCCGCCATTCTCGGGGCAAACGACGGCCTCCTCTCCACCACCTCCCTCATGCTGGGCATAGGCGCTGCCAAGGAGGATCGCAGCCTCATGATCATATCAGGCGTGGCCGGAGCAGTCGCCGGAGCTTGCAGCATGGCAGTCGGAGAATTCGTGTCCGTCTCCACGCAAAGAGACATCGAACAGGCAAATAGGATCAAGCCTAATGTTGAATGTGATAATGTCAAGATTCAAGAATCTACGCCTGTTGAGGGTGACACCAGGGCTCACTGCAAACATCCGAGTGTCGGGTTCTCCCCAGCACGATCCCCCTTCATGAAGGTCGTTGAAAGAGATGCACGGGAAATTCATCTGCAGGAGTCGGGGCGGGAGAACGAGGCGGAGGAGATGTTGCCAAATCCGTACAAGGCTGCCGGAGCGTCTGCTCTGGCATTCTTGTGCGGATCACTTCTGCCTATAGTGTCTGCATTGGTATTTTCTAAACACAGGATCAGATGCGTGGCTATAGTGGTTGTGACCACTCTGGCTCTACTCGTTTTCGGTGGGGCCGGGGCTCGATTGGGCGGTTCGCCAGTTCGGGTATCGGCCGTGAGAGTTCTAATTGGTGGTTGGATTTCAATGGCTGTCACGTACGGCTTGCTCAAGCCTTTGGATAAAGACCGTGACTAGGCCTTATATATTTTGATCATACTATACGATTTAATATGTTGGTGTGTAAAAATATATGTATTTGAACAATTAGATATTTGCAATGAATAGAAGAAAAGAATTGTGAAGGAGTATTTGAGCAGTTCAATTTTGTGCTCCACATTTTCTTTTTGTTTAGTTTGTATGATTTTCTATACTCATTAGTGCAACACCGTGGTTAAAATAGAATATGAGGAAATGAAGTTACATAAGATTATAGTACACGATTACATGTTAGATTTAGATACTCAAAGGTTTCGGATTTAGATTCCAATGATATTTTTAGTTTTGGCTTTCCAAGTGTCATTTATGCATTTTGTGTGATTTGTAGATAATTGCAAAAACATAGATAATGGTTATGATTTTCCATAAAGAAAAAAGGACATATTAAGTACCCTGAGATTTTAGACATTTACGTATGAGCATTATGTAGTAAGTGGTTTTTATTTGAGGCAAAATGAGATATACCGTAAAGACAAATTACACTCATTTTTATAAAAATATATACTACTTTTTGTTTTTATAAGGTCGTAATTACAATTTTGAATTTCTCTATTATATATTTATATTGTTCAATAGTTCACATATTCATAGAGATTGTAAATTGATAATTTTATATTTCTGAGTGTAGTAGGCAAAATTTACACAACCCATTTAGTTAAAGTTATACGGCCTGTCAAGTAGGTTGAGTCATATTTCTATTAAAAAGCCTAAAATTTATAGCAAAATCTTGAAAAGCCCACAGGTGGACCCATACACTAGAGACAAGCAGGTCCAACAGGCCAGAACCCTAAGAGAGACAACTACTTGGGGAGAGAGTCCGGGTAGCATCATTGAAGATATGCTCATAGAAATCGTAGCAGTTAGGGTTGGAACAAATGTCCAAAAGAACCCTAGCCTCTAAATACTCATAATATAAATATCACCGTCTAGATCAAAACAAGACATCTAATTATTGACACTCACACGATCTCTCCACTCCTTACTTCCGTCGCTCTACCTCCATGCTCTTAAAGCACTAAGTTTCTCCTTCACTCGATCAACCAGGATGGCCAGTCACCATTCCTAAGTGTTCATTTGATCAACATTACTACTACCCATATCACACCGATCAGTCAAATTCTCTCTATTACTTCACATCTCTGTTATATTTTATTAGTTAATTAATTAATAATAATAATAATAATTAATATTAATAATATTCCTAAATATTAATTAAAATAATAATTATAATTGTTATTATTATTATTATTATTATTATTATTATTATTATTATTATTATTATTATAAACATAAATTATAAAAATAATAATTATTTCATTTGTTTTATTTCATTCAGATTCGCTCATTCATTGTACATACCAGCCATATGAATCACATATTTCATTTCATTCCATTCCTATCATCATTTCATTTCAAAGTCCATTCCATTCCTATCCAATTTCATTTTTGCGTACCAACCGTCACCTAAGTTTCTCCTTCACCCGATCACAGGATGGCCAATCATCCTTCCTAAGTGTTCATTTGCTCAATATTACTACTACCCATATCACCTCGATCAGTCAGTTTCTCCCTATTACTTCACATCTCTATTATATTTCAATTATTTCTAATTCTATTATTATTTTTCATTGACTATTTGAATTGATTATTGACTTGAGTCATTCCATCGACACCCTGTCAGTGATCCTATAAGGACTCTAACGTATTCTTTGGTCTCATGTTGATATTGTCTGTCGTACCTGACTAACCCGATGTCTCATTCCGTAAGTGTTGGATCTATCCCTTATACTGAGTTATGAGGGAAAGTAACCTATCTTCTAGGCCCTAAATCAACAAAATTCTTAAAATATGATTAAGATACAAAGGCATACCAACAAAACATCCCACGTCGTCATGGTGATAGTTTATACCTTAACAATCATTTTATATAAGGAAAATTAAACTTAATATTTTTTTTGTTGAAAATTAAAATTAACATTATCAATGAAGTAAGATTAGTGCAAATTCCCCTTAAAAAAAATTACTCCATATTGAAGGATTTTAGACTTTGTGGAGTTACTATGGATAAGATTGGCCCCAAGTCCACTTAATTCTGTTTCGAAAATTGTGATTAAAATATAAATCCTTATTTAGAGTTTAGATTGGATGGGTTTAAAACCTATTATTTAACGAATTTATTAAATATTATGAAACACGGTCTCTTCAGATCTTGTCTTTGCTCGTGGTAAGCTGGAATGCGAGAAAGATTGTCATTGTCCTCCATCCTTCCTTATCCTCATATTTTTTTTTAGTTTTGAGTAATATTTTAATTTTATTTTAGATTAATTGCTATATTTTTTATTTATTTATTTCAATTGGTAGTAAATTACAACGTATAAACTAGATAATCTTAGGCAACATGGTTGTGCAAGGTTTTTTTCTCTGATAAATCTAGTTATGTGAGTGTGCGAGATTTATATAAAGCAATAAAGAACACCAAGGCTTTTACGTGGTTCGATCGTTAATGAGATCTACGTCCACGGAGGAGTGTTTCCTCAATACTTTCACTATAGTTTCAATACAGTGAGTGTAGTTACAAGCTCTTAGTATTCGATAAGTTGTCAACCCTTCTATTGTCAATTTTCCTTCTATTTATACAACCCCGAGCACCGCAATCGGGCGTGCTCAACCTCTCCATTGGTCGTGACTCTTCCTCCGGCGTGCCTCCATTGGCCGGAGCAGGACACTGCGCCTTCGTGCGCCACGTGGAGGTGGCGCCCGACTTTGGTTCCGGGCGTGTCCTCCATTGCCGGGTGGCGCCTTACTGGCTCTAGGCGTGTCCTCCATCGCCGGGGCGGCGCTTTGGCTGGGCGTGTCTTCCATTGGCCGGGGTGGCGGTTCGGGGCTGGGGTTTTGGGAGCGATTAGGGCTCGCCTTGGGCTCAACCGCGGCCCGCTATCAACGTTAGGCCCAGCTCGTTTGGGCTCGTTAGTGGGCCTAATCGGTTGGGCCATATCCCATCATAGCCCCGAATAGTCGAGGGACAACGATGCCGGGTGGAGTGAAGAAAGCGCCGCCGAGGTGAGGTGCGGCTCGGTGAAGTTGTTTGTTGAAGGTGTTGTCTTTTGATGTGAGAGTTTATTTGGCGATCGGTGCCGAATCGAGTTGGGTGATGCATTGTCCGCCGCTTGGAAAAAGATGTGGTACCGAAGGAAGTCGAAGTCCGACCTGAATATCGACCCTCTGCGTAGGTTACGCCGAGGTCCGATCTGGAGTGGTGTTGCTCCTGTGGTGGGTGCCGATGTCCGACCTGAGAGACCGCCCTTTCAGGGATGTCGAGGTGCGCTCTGGGCGGCACCGAATCTGGGGGCTGTTTTGCCGAGTTCCGATCTGGATGTAGACGTTCCCGTAAGGGGCGAAGCCCGTTGATAGGACGCCGAGGTCCGATCTGGATCCCCTTGTTATTTGTGGGAAGGACGGGGTGCGAACTGAGGCGCCACCATCTGGAGGACGCCGGGGTCCGTATGATGATTGTTAGGTCAGACTGACGGTCTATCTTACGCTAGCATACATCATACGCGCCAGGCGGTAGTTGGGCACTCGAACCGCGTGCGCTCGTGGACTCCACATCCAATCACGTGTAGGTACGTGTCGAAGTTGAAACGGCAATTTTTAGGCGTCCTTTGTCTTATAAATAGGCCCAAACGAGGCAACTGTTCACTTTCCCCTTCGACGCCTTGTTTGAGAGAGAAAAATATTGAGAAATTTTCTGACTTGATCCTGATCTCGCTGAAGGAGCCATATACTCACGTGAAAAGTAAGTATGTTTTCTTCATCTTCTTCTCGCCCGAAAGTTCCATTTCGCCGGGTTCCGCCGTGAGTTCCCGACGAAAAGACTATATGTGCTATAATGGCTGGGTAGGACCATAGATCGAGTTCTGGGTTCCGCCGGTATCCTCGGTATGGGATGGACCGAGGGTGGACGTGGCGAGGTCGGGCTTGACATCGGTGGAACTTTTGAAGTCGTGAGGAATACCGAATCCCGGAGGATGCGTGGTGGTGCTCGCCGCAAGGATGATAGGGCGATAGCCCTCCTGAGGGTTTATTATGTAGATAGTTTGAGGCGGGTCTTAGGTATCCTCGGCCCCGCTTATCTTAGCCTTCAAGAGTATTTTCGGATCCCCATTTGCCAATTGACCCGAATTCCATTAGGTCGGTGGTGGGTGGGGCTTTCTTGCTATGGCATTGCCGAGAGTTCTCCTTCGAGGTCTTCGATGCGTTTTTAGTGTCGAGACCATGGGAGGTGTACTATCTGCCTCCCCGCTGAAATTTAAGGTAGCGATCCCTCCAAAGTGTCCTATCGCGAATAGGTATTTCTTCTGCTGGGTGAGGGCAACCGAGGTATGAGTGGGCATCGACGGTGGCGGACCAAAATCAAGCCCTTGGGCCATATGGAGGAGGTCTTGAGCAACCTTGGTGAGATTTTATCCATAAGTTACACCGAGGACGACCTAAAGAAGGCCGGCCGAGTATTTACTGGTCCAAGCGTCGGGATCGGGTCCGGATGGGGTGAGGCATCCCCATCTTCTTAGTCCTTATACGCTCGATTTTCTTTGTGCTAATCGATTTTTTCATGTAATGCGTGAAGCCGACCGGGCAAGAGGCGGACTCACGATCGCCGAGCGCGAGCACGCAAGAAGTTCGGCGGGCCGGACCTACCAAGGGTCCGAAGAAGGTCGACAGATGGGCCAATCGATGAGTGGGCCTCGGTGGGTCCAGCCGGCATCGAGTCTCGGCCTCGGGGCCGCCTGAGTACGGGTACCGCCTCAAGCTTGGCCGCACCCTCCCCGAGGTACAAAAGTTCTTCCACATTTAGATTTATGCGCCCGCGATCCGTTATTAACTTGTCAGCCGCTTTTTTCGTGGTGGGAGCTCGATGATGGGGCCCCGCAGCGTGTTGCTTGGGAGCTGCAGTCGCCGCCGGGCTGGCGGAGAGCTCACCACATGAGACGCCTGGGGCGGGAGCTTGCCGCACGCAGGCGGATCTTGAGACCGCCGTGGCCGCGGCGCGGGCGGGCGAGGCCGGAGGGCTGCCGAGGCCGCCTCAAGAAGAGGGCTTGGCACCTTTGGCCGCCCGGGGAGGTCGAAGAGGTTAAGGAGGAGTTGGCCGGGGCGAAGAAGGAGCTCGCGGACGAGAGGGGTGCGAGGCTGGCCGACCAGGGACCCTTGCTGAGGGCCTTTGCCAGTAGGCTCATCGAGTCGGAGAGCTTCTCGGCTTTATTGCCGATCTTGCCGCCGTGCTGGAGCCGAAGGTGGTGTCAGATCACCTGGGGAAGCTGGCGGTCGCCATGCCTGACTTCGATAAGGTCAAGCATGGGTGGACCGAGGTCGACCTCCGAGAGCTGAACAAGGCTTACGCCCGGGTGATCTCCGGGGTTGGCTCCTTCCTGGTCTTTGGAGGTCTCAGCGTCCACTCGACCCTCCCGATCTGGCGAGGTCGTCGCCCGGTCAAGGAGGACGAAGATCCCGAGCTTGGGAGCTCCTTACCGAGGTCTTGGCCGGGCGAGGAGGGAGGAGGAGGTGGAGCAGGAGGCGGTGTTGGAGCTCCCAGCTGGAGGTGGCCAACCGCAGGAGCATCAGGAGGTCGGCGAGTCCGGCAATAGGCCTGAGGTCAGTGGACCTGATGTAATAGTTTGAACCGCCGGGGTCGATAGGACCCTGGGTCCTTGTAATAATTTCCCATTTTTTGAGTAATAAACACAACATTTTAAAATTTGTGTTGTCTTGTTTATTTACAGTACTCCACACCTGAATGGCTCGGACTTGATCATGAATTGTTGACCAAGTTAAAAGAGGTCCGAGGCGCCTTGGCTGAGAAGGACGAAGAGGTGCTTTTCTGGAGGAGCCGGTCTGCCGAGCTGACCCAAGTTTTGGTCACCATGGATGTCACCAAGATCGTCTGCCGACCTGAAGAAGAAGTTGGACGAGGCTGATCGGGAAGTGGCCCGCCTCCTGGCTGAGAACGAGGCCCTAAAGTTGAGGATCGCACAGGACGGAGTCCAGGGGGCGGACTTATCTGCCGACGCTATCCAAGGGCGTTTGATACAGTGTGAGGAGCGACTCGAACTGACTGCGGAGAGGCTAGCTCGGGTGTCGGAGGAGCATGCGGAGTACGAGAAGGCAATCCACCGAGCTGGTGGAACTACCATATCCGAAGCTGACGACCGAGTTCAGAGCTTGCTCGCAGAGGGTATGGTGCTGAGGGATGAGGAGGGGCCCAACAGCAAGAAGTTCAAAGACTGTGTCAACTCCATCGTGAAGTATATGGAGATGTATGAGATCGTTCGTAAACGACGCATGCCCCGGCCCCGCAGCGAGGCCACAGCGGGCTCCACAGGTCCGATCATAGAAGAACCCGCGGAGGAGGGCGGCTACGCCGATCATGCCGAAGTGCTCCGGTTGATGGGTCCGGCTGAGAGCGGATCATTCAGAGGGCGATCCTCTGGGAGCGGACGGCGACCGAGGACCTCAGGTCGGCGGGGAAGAGCGGCGGGTAGGGGGCGAGGTCGTACTCCCGGCCCGGTGTCCGGTCAGGGGGGCCGGGGTGTGACCTCGGGTGCATCCCCATTCCCCGAGGTGCCCGTGATGGCGCTGCGCCGCTCAAGTGTCCCGGTGGGTGGGGTGACCACCGAGTCGAAACTTATCCGGCTGCCCCGAGCCCGCATCGGCGCTTCGAGTAGGCCGTGGTGATTCCGGCCTTATCGACTGGGTTGAAGGCACCGAGTTCGTTCCAGGCATACACCGTCGGCCTGAAGATTTTGTGTAAAATTGGTGCAGCTTCGGCAAGTCCTGGCGAGGCGGAGCCCGGAAGCCCGAATGAGGTTGTGTATAGCGTATAACTTTGTATGTAGATATAAATGTATTTAGACTCGTTTCGAAGTGTACATTTTCCCCCTTGAGAGGTACAAACATAGCTTAGGACTTCGTTTTGGTCGTAAATGTATTTATACTGTATACAGAAGTGCATATTTTCCCAAATAAAGGGGTATAAACGAGCTCGAAAGCCCGGTTGACTTTTATATGGCTTGGTACTCGGTTTATAGTCGTTAATGCATTTAGACTTTGTATCGGAGTGCATATCTTCCCAAATAAAGGGGTATAAGTTGGCGAGATCGGTCTGGATGTCGCGTGCATGTAGACGTCCAACTTAATGGGTAATCTGTATGCTTTGCATGTAAGACGTCCAACTTAATGGGTAATCTGTATGCTTTGCATGTAGACGTCCAACTTAATGGGTAATCCGTATGCTTTGCATGTAGACGTCCAACTTAATGGGTAGTCTGTATGCGTACCCTACTTGGTGGGATTTTCATCTTCGTAAGGGCTTCCTCATGAAGGTTTAAATGTGGTGTATCCAAATGATGTTCACATATGTATGAGACGCAAGTGAAATATTCATTAGAAAAGCAGATGTTTTATTGAATATGTAATCACGCATTTGGCAAAACAATTAAGGGACTAACATGATGCCGACCTTAAATCGAAGCTATGTAAAATACCTCCTTAAATGAGTAATGTGCCAAGTTAGGGATAAGTGCACCGGATAGGTGAGCCACCATAAGCCCCTTTGTCGAGGTCCTCGTGAACGCGGTATGGGCCTTCCCATGTCGGATCCAGCTTGTTAAGACGCCACGGCTCTCGGCTTCATTATTTCGTAGGACGAGGTCGCCTACTTGGGCGCGGAGGCTTTGACCCTTTGTTGTAGTACCGCGCACTGGCCTCAGATTGGCTTCGTTTATGAAGCGAGCTCGCTTCTCCTCGAGGGCGTCGAGGTTAGCCCGCAGGTCTTCCTCGTTCCCGCACTGGTCGAAGTGAAGAGTCGCGGGCTTGGCGTCGATCTCAAATGGTATGACGGCCTCGGCACCGTAGACCGGCCGAAAGGGGTTTCTCCGTGCGAGGTCCGAGGTGTTGTCCTGTAGGACCAGAGGACTTGAGGGAGATTTTCAGCCCAATCTAGGGATGGCAATCGGGTCGGGCGGGCACGGATAGTGCCGAACCACTTCCGTACCCGCGAAAATGATCCCCGCCCGCGACCCGCCCGCGACCCGCGACGGGTAGGAGATTCCCACCATACCCGCGACCCGCGGGTTGGCGGATACCGGCGAACCCGCCACCTGCCACCCGCGGACTACCCGCGAAACCTTCACCCGCGGATCACCCTCGACCCGTGAAACCAAGCATTTCAAAAAACACGAAAATATCACTAATAAATTCATAAATCATAAAGTTCAAATCCACAATTCCACATTCAAATCCATAAAGTTCAAATCCACAAATCAATAACACAATGAAAATTCAAATCCACAAGTTCAACAACACTAAATGAAAGTTCAAATACACGGGTTCATGGGTAATTCGCGGGTATTTTTGTGGGTATTTTCATGGGTACAGTTCGCGGGTACACGGGTTTCGTGGGTACGGGTAGTGTCAAACCATTTCCGTACCCGCGAACTAAACGGGTATTAGTTTTAAACCACGAACATACCCAGGGGGTACGAAATACCTACTAAACCCACGAATAATCGGACGGATACCCGCGGGTTTCGGATATCCGCGGGTCGATTGCCATCCCTAGCCCAATCGCCTTTAGCTCGGTCTAGCCTCTTCTTCAATCCTTGTACGATCGTGCGGTTCGTCACCTCGGTCCGACCATTCGCTGCGGTGTGCGACCGGGTGAAGCGATGATTGATCTGAAGCTCTTCGCACCACCTCAAGTTTTGTCGACGAATTGGGTGCCGTTGTCCGAGACCGAGATGTGCGGTATGCCGTCGGCGGACTATATTTTTCACACGAAGGTCTCGAATCCTCCCGCCGTGAGGCTCGAAAGTGGCTCGGCCTCGACCCATTTTGTGAAGTAGTCTACGGCCACGACTAAGTATCGGTCGACCGGTGCTCGGTCGAGCGGACCAACGATGTCGATCCCCACCGCATGAAAGGCCGCGGCTCGCAGTCGCTTAGATCGGTTTGGGGTAGCTTTTGACCGTGGGTGGGAGCCGCACTTCAGACACTTTTGACGAGCTCGACCGATCTTGAACAAGGGTGGGCGAAGAATATCCCGACCTCGCCGTCTTTGAGAGAGCTCGCGAGCCGATGTGACTTCCACAAGACCTACGTGGATCTCATTGAGCACGTAGTCGGCCTCTTCCGCCCGAGGCACCTCGGGAGGGTTGAAGGTAAGACTTCCGGTAGCGCGCCCCGTGTATGAGGTACTTACGGATTTCGCCATCATCTTTTGGCTTGAGCCGATCTTGAGGTAGTGCGCCATGTTCCGTGTAGGCCTTTATGGGAGACATCCAGTTCGGCTCCATCTCGTGATGATGCCGATGTGAGACTCTCTATGCTCGGAATGAACCTCCTCCACAGAGGACTTGTTGATGACGCAACTAACTTGCTGAGAACGTCAGCTCGGGTGTTTTCGCCCCATGGGATCCGATGAATGCTGGAGTACCTGAATGAGGCAAGCATCTCCTTTGCCTTCTCGAGGTACTGCTTCATTCGGTCCTCCTCGCTTCAGATCCGCCAGGGACCCGGTTTACCACGACACTGAATCCCAAGATCCGGACATGGTCCACCTCAATTCCTTTGCTGGCGGAGTCCCGAGATCGGCGCTCATACTCCACCTCGTTATTGGTGGTTGGGAAGGTAAACCGGGGCGAGGTCACTTCTTGATTGTCCGGGCCGAGGGAGAATGCTCGCTCATTGCCTTTTGCATGAAGCTCCGCCCACGTACATCCGCCAACGATTATCGGGCGGTGCGGGACGGAGTCCTCCGCGGTGGGGACGGGTGTTGGGCGACCTCGGCGGTAGAACCGACCTCGGTGAATTTGGCTTCCACCAGAAGTCGTGAGCTGCCACTTTTATGGCCGCCTCGGGGAATACGAGATGTCGTGCTCGCCGAGCTCCAGTGCCCACTGCTATCGTCCGGATGACTCGGCTTGGACAAGAC
Source organism: Salvia rosmarinus (assembly GCA_036937905.1). Taxonomy (NCBI): domain Eukaryota; kingdom Viridiplantae; phylum Streptophyta; class Magnoliopsida; order Lamiales; family Lamiaceae; genus Salvia; species Salvia rosmarinus. The sequence goes on from CM072816.1 coordinate 7,498,709, forward strand.
TTGTCTCAAAGGTAGGTCGATTAATACACCGGACGAATGAGCACGAAAGTAGGGTCGGGCGTCGCTTGGCGTTCACCGGGCTAGTGCCACCTTTTGAGGTGGTGTACCTCGTCTCTCTCCTTAAGAGCTCGGCTAATAAAGTAGATGGGAGTTGTCGTCCCTCCCATCTCGCACTAATCTCAGCTTGATGGCCTCGTCGAGGCGGCCAAGTATAGAGAGATGAGTTCACCTTGCTTGGGACGAGACGGGGTTGGCGGTCGGCGGATACTCCTTCACCGGTGTCTGCGGCGACACAGTGTTCTTCCCGCGGCGAAGTCCCGAGCTCTCCTCGTGATCTTGAAGAAGGAAGGCTGCTTCTGCGGCTCGAGACAGAATCTCTGGGCGGCTAGGCACCCGTGAGTTTGTGGATCTCACGGATGGTCCTTGCACCGCATGTCGAGCACCGCCTTCACCTTGGTGGGATTGGCCTTGAGCCATCTTGAAAACCCAAAGATCCCAAGAACTTGCGGTCTTCACCATAAATGTACATTTACGGGGTTGAGCTTGAGGTTGGCCGACACGAGGAGTTGGAGGATAGTCCGAGGTCATCGGCGTAGCTCTCCGTTTTCGACTTTGACTACGATGTCGCCGGCGTGAACCTCGACGATCTCCCGATGTGGTCTTTGAATGTTGCATCCACCATCCTCGGTAAGTAGCCCCGTGTTCTTGGGCCGAAAGGCATCTTTCGCACCCAAAATGTCGAAGTCGGTGATGAACGCGTCTTGGGCATCCTCCGGGCTCATCGAGTTTGGTGGTATCCTTTGTATAGATCTAGGAAATTCGAACATCTCGTGGCCCTTAATGCCTCCACCTTCTTGTCAATGTCGGGAGGGTAGCAATCTTTAGGCGATGTTTGTTGAGGGTGTAATTGACGCACACGCGCCCTCTCCAGCTTTCGGACCACGATCGATTAGCCATCCGGTCGGGTATTGACCTCGAACAAGATCTTGGCCTTGGTTGAGTCACCTCGTCCCTTGACTGGCTGCGCTACGTGGCGAATATTCTTTTCTTCTCACGGACCGCTTGGTAGCGGGTCAATGTTGAGGCGATGAGTTATGAGCTCGGGCGACACTCCGATCATATCGGCGGGGACCACGCAAACACGTCCTATATTCCTCGAAGTTGTATGACACGTCGTCGGATGTCGGTTGGGCCTCAGGTGCCGACACGGATGACCTTCGAGGATCGTCGTCGATAGTCGAAGGCTCTCGGTCGGTCGTCCGGGCGTCGGCCTCAGGGTTCTGTAATTGCTATGCCTGGGGCGAGGCCGCATCTTGGGTGGAGACTCGTAGGCATTCTTTTGCTGCCGTTTGGTCGCCCTGGATGCTAAGCACTCCCACCGGGGTGGGAATCTTGATGGTGAGGTGGTAGACCGAACAGACGGCCTTGGTGGCGTATAGCCAATCTCTCCCGTGATGATGTTGTGCGGAGGGGCCCGGATCGGGAAAAATTTGATGGCCTTGGTGACCGACCTGGGAGCCCGTCCCACGGTAACCGGAAGGGTAATGACGCCCTCGGGTTGGACCGCCTCCTGGGTGAAGCTCCGTAGTTGGGACGGCGCGGGAAGTACCTGAATACCTCCGACCTCGAGCTTATCCAGCAGCTCCGAAGATGATCTTGACGGAGGCCCGATGTCGACATAGACCCGATGGACGTTCTTGTTGCCCACCACGGCTGTATGGTGATGGCGTCCCAGTGCGGCATGATTTTGGTACCGGATCCTCCTCGAGAACACTATGTCCTCGCCGTCCCGAGTCGCTTGTTCTTTAGCTCCTCGGTGGCGGCCTCGAAGCTGTTCTTTAACGACGATCTCGTCGCTCGGATGGGCATCCGGTTATAACGTAGACTGCTCCATAACATTGGGACCTTCGTCCTCGTCGTCTTGAGTTGGGTCGTCATCAAGGTCGGTCCGCAGCTTGTTGCCACCGTTATTCCTCCCCTATGCTTCTGTTTCCCACCCACCCGGTGAGGTATTTCTTGAGGGCTCCACCTTGACGAGCTCGTTTATCTGCGAGCCTGTGTACTGCAATCCTCGGTATCATGACCATACCCTGGTGATAGTCACAATACTCTCTCGTGGACCTCTTCTTGGATCCTCCTTTCATAGGAGGGCTTGAGGAAGAGCTCGGCGGAGCTCGAATATTTCCGCCCTTGATTTGAGTAGGGAGGCGCCGCCGTGGTTGGTCCGAGGTCCGAGCACGGACTCGATGGTCCTCTTTTGATTACGTCGAAGGTGCTTGACGATCGGCGCCGACTTGGTCATCCGGCTTTTTCTTTCGGACTTACGCCGTCCATTTCCTCTTCTTCCGATCCGACTCGTCCCTCGACGAAGTTGTCCACCGTGTTCCAAAGCTTGCTCGCCGTCTTTGGTTTCTCCCCAGTAATTTCTTTGTTCGCTACGGGTCGGATCCGTTTTGAACGCGTTGATGATGTAGAGTCGTTGTTGTCGTCAATTTTGAGCGACTCTTTGATGAACCTCGAGGCGAGTTCGACATCGTCTCGTCCCACCCGCGGATTGTGAGCGGTCGGAGGAAGGCTGCTGGGGTGGCATCTTCGATAAAGCACCATTTGAGCGATCCATGGGTCACAGGCGGTGTATCTCTGCTACGGCGGGCGAGGTGAACCAAATCGTCGTTGGAGATCTGCAGACTCGGGAAGATTTTGCACATGTGAAAATCTTCCATTCCTCGATCGCCATGTTGGTAGTGTGGCGAAAAGGAAGTCGGAGGGTCTCCCAGCCATCGTGGCGGCTATATTGGGTGCCGTATCACGCAAGGCGGGCGTGTCTAGAATCTCCACGGAGAAAGGGAGATGATTCTCCGCATGCAGTCGAACCCCGAGATCGTTGCCGTCTCTTTCGGAGGGTGGGGATCGATAGCGACGCCTATCGTCCTCAGGGGAGTTCGACTCCACCTTCTTCCTCTGTTTTGCTCGCTCTCGATCGGCATGACGAGGTGGAGAGCGGCTCCGCGAATGGCGAGGGGCGACCTGTGGTGGCGGCTCGTCCGCGGTGAGTGGCTCCGTGAATGGGGCGGCTCGGCGCGGTGGCGGCTCCGCACGTCGGGGTGTGATGCGCGTTCTCGGCCATCACGCCGAGGTGGCGTTAGGCTGCTTCGGAGGGAGCGGCCTCGGGCGGCCGTGGTGTTGATTCGGGGCCCTTGAGGGCCCTCCTTTGTCCTTTGGTTGAGAAGCTTTGGAATTGGCGAAGATTGGCGTTGAAATCGGTCCGCAGCTCGGCCGAGGACCTCGTGGGACGAATGAGCTGCTTGTTCGTCTCGTTGAGGTCGGCATCTTCCCCGCGTTGGGGCGGTCCCGAGGTGTATGGAGCGTTTTCCATGTTGCTCTCGAGTGTGGCGCCAGTGGCGTCTGCGATCTCCTTCCCGACGGTGACCACCGGTCGTCCTCGGCCACGGTTGTTGCCGGCGTGGGCGGCGGTTGTGCGTGTTCTTGCCATTAAGTTGTAGAGGAAGCGAAGCTTTCTTGTTCGATAGTTTCCCGAGCGGCGCCAATGATAAATCTAGTTATGTGAGTGTGCGAGATTTATGTAAAGCGATAAAGAACACGAGCGCTTTTACGTGGTTCGATCGTTAATGAGATCTACGTCCACGGAGAGTGTTTATCAATACTTTCACTATAGTTTCAATACGGTGAATGTAGTTCTGCTCTTAGTATTCGATAAGTTGCCAACCCTTCTATTGTCAATTTTCCTTCTATTTATACAACCCCGAGCCTGCAACTGGGCGTACTCAACCTCTCCATTGGTCGTGACTCTTCCTCTCGCGTGCCTCCATTGGCGGGCGGGGACACTGCTTCACGTGCGCCACGTGGAGGTGGCGCGACTTTGGTTACGGGCGTGTCCTCCATTGGCGGGGTGGCGCCTTACTTTGGCTACAGGGCGTGTCCTCCATTGGTAGGGGTGGCGCCTTCTTTGGCTCTGGGCGTGTCTTCCATCGACCGGTGGCGGTTAGGGGGCTAGGGTTTGGGGTGATTAGGGCTCGTCTTGGGCTCAACCGCGTGGTAGCATTCTAACGTTAGCCAAATTCGTTTGGATCATAGTGGCTGTCGGTTGGTATATCCCATCATTCTCCTTATTTTGTAGAGAGTGGATTGGATTTGAATTTTGAGGATTTGATTTCGACGATTTGATTACATTTGTGAGTCCTCTTCTCTCAGTTTCCGCTCTCAAGCCGTACGTCGTTTATTCCTCGCCACAACGTTGATCGTTTCATTTCGATTTTTGGTCGAATCGATAAATAAATTTGAAGCATTTTCCGCGAATCTGCGTATATTTTGGACCACGTGAGCTGGAATTCTGTAGTAATTTGGGAAATTAATTATTGTTTAATATAAAGAATACCTTTAAAAAAATATAAACAATAAAATCGTGTGATCCATAATGAACTTGTGTGGACCCGCTTGATATGATGAGGGCTCTAGCAGTCTTAGTGGAGCCTATCAAATTGGGCCAAGTCACAATCTTCTTAGACCCTACCCAATGCTAATTTGATTGGATTGTTGGGTATTTGAAAATCAAAGGAAAAGAAAAGAAAAAGGGTTTACTAGTGTTTCAGAAAACGTGAATGTGTTTAGTTTCAATGTAAAAAAAAAGAGAAACATTTTATCCCCCAAAAAATTATACAAATATATCTTTTCTTTATAAAAAATGCTTAAATTTAAAATACATACTTCATATGTCCCAATAATATAGGATAATTGAAATTTTCACAAAGATTAAAAAAAAATTATTGGAAAAGAAAATTATACAAATAACTTTCTAATATGATCATATTTATTCTTTGACTATTAATTAATGCATGAGTAATCAAAGAATCAAATAGGGATATATTAGCGCATGAGTTAAAAAATATTACTATTTGTGAAAATAAACCTATATATTTGGGACATCCAAAAAATCAAAACAAGTCCATATATATAATTGGTACTGAGTGAATAAATGTTAGCATCATAATTAACTGTAGAATTGGGGATTAGCAAATGGGATACTTAATTTTAATTGGAACCTATTACATATGTTTTACTTATGCATATGTTTTACTTATGCAACCGATCATTCTTACAACAATTTGGACCAATTTTAGATGACAATATGACAATGCGAAACAAAACCTTGCACAAAAAACCTTCCACAATATGCAATGTGAAATAAATTGTATGTGTGTGTTGGCCTAGTGGTAGAGTGGTTAATCTTTCGGTAGCCAGTGCCCTGTTCGAGTCCATCGTGTGTGACCTTTAAAAATTTCAGTATTAATTGACCAAAAAAAAAGAAACAAAACAATAAAACGAAATTTACAGTATATTATGTAATGAGTTATTTTGATTGTAGATTACAGTGAATCCGATTGAAATTGATTTAATTACTAATCTTAAGAAACTTTACTCCAATTATATTTATAAACACTTTGTTAATTTGAGAAGATAATAGTTCTGAAATTTGTAGTTTAACAAAATAAAGTCACATTCAAGAAAGAAAAAAAAACCTGTCATCTCACCGGCCACCAAATAAATTGTCTCTAGAAAGTAGAAACCCGGAAATGTTGAAACTTGATACCACATTTTGATGTTATTTTTTTTTTTGAAGCTGAGTGGAAAGAGACCCGGGTTATGTTGTACCTTTTATCCTACAATAAAGATTTAAGCATTTGAATGTGGATCCGTTTACCTGATTATCAAAAAGCACTGAAAAAGTACTTTCATATCCATAATTTCTCTTCTACGATAGAAGAAAAACAAAAAGCAACTCTTTTGACGAAGAAAAAAAGTCGTTCGTAATTTGAGTTCCCTTTTGTGCAGCACATCAACTCACTTGAGTTGTGTTGCATACTCTCCCCGCCCGCAATCGTACTTCACTTTTTACGTCTGTTTAATCTCCACATTCCGAAGAAGATGGATTAAGAATAGTTTATGATCGGAGACTTTTTTTATAAAAAAAATGATATGAATTCTTGTTTTATTTTTAAAAATCTTGAACTTTGTAGAAATTTTTAATTTTGGCCCGCGGCAGATATTCCGACACAGAAAGCTGAATTAATTGGTCGGATTAATTGCACATTTTGATAATTAGTCAAACCGATACAATTTTCTGACGCTGATTTCACCTCCAGATCAAGATTAATACTTTTTCCGTCCCAATATTCAGTAGACGTTTCGTTTTTGATTTGTCCCATTGAGTTGGTGCATTTCCAAAAAAGAAATATTTTACACTAAAAGTGTACTCAATTTAGTATCACCCACTACTTTACACACAAAACATAACTCTCCTAATCTACATATAAAAAGCGTCCATGAATATTGGGACGATTGAATACTTTTACATGTTTAAAGTCTTTAAAAAGAAATAAAAATTCAAGTAAATGCACTAAAGTTCACGCCATAAACTGTATTTAATCGAATAATATATATATATATATAGGGAGGTTAACGTAAAACCATTTTTATTGTGAGCGTGAGAACCAAAAATGATGAATTCGATGTGAAACTTGATGAATCAGATGAGAAAGTTCTTGAATCCAAAAATGGAATTTTCGCCTCTCATGAGATTCGAACCACAGGTGAAAATTCGAATTTTGGATTCGATAACTTTTTCAACAGATTCATTAACTTTCATGGCAAATTCATTTTGTTCAGTAAAAAATTTCCGTGGTTCTTAGTTCTCACGTTAAAATTGGTTCTTATTTGAACCTTACTCTCTCTCTCTCTCTATATATATATATATATATATATATATATATATATATATATATGGGTTATGGTGAAAGCTCCTTAATATAAGAAATAGAAATAGATATGTAAATCTAGCAAATCTTTCATATTTGTGTAGAACAATCAGAATTACTATGTTGCACATGTTAGTTTATCACATATTTCATCCATTCATAGTATATATGCTAAATATATTACTTTAGCACATCTTTCATTGTAGCGTAGCACAAGAATGATTCTAGTGCTGCACAGTAATCCGTGTAGCACACAAAACATAAAACTGTAGCACAATCGAAATTAAATCTCAACCATTGATCCAGCGAATCAAATGCCCATATTCATTCTTATTTCCTACCAAATTATCATTTCCTACCTGATCCATCTCCTATATATATATATATAGGATGGATCAAATGGGAACCATTATAAATTCGAGAAATGAGAACTAATTTCATCAATTGATTTGAGTGGATCATGCGGTCCGCAATTAATCTTCATATAGGAACGTGTTTTATCCACAAATGTATAAAAATGGCATTTTTGTCATATTATCATTGATTGTAACGTATAGCATTCATTCCAGGTTTTATTGGATCTGTTATGCACGTTATTTTTGGATGTAACAGCTGATATAACATTTATTCCAAATTTTATGGGATCTATTATAGCATTCATTCCAGATTTTAATTCATAGTCATATTTGATATCAACTTACGAATTTCAAATTCTTAACATATGCATAAAACATGTTATGTATGTATTGACATATCAACTTACGAATATCAAATTCTTAATATATGCATAAAACATGTTATTATGTGAATGCTGATTTGTATGTTTATGCAGGGATTGACACATCAACTGATGTTTTACAGAACAAGGATTTAGTTCTACCATTTTGTGATGAACTACTAAAGTCGAAATTAAACAGAGCATTCAGAAGTTTGGAAGAGGGGGAAGAATTCTACAAAGTTTGGTCTTTGTGCATTCAAAGCAGTAGTTAGGCATGAAATTTCTTTGCCCATATCGGTAACATGTTTGTGCACAAAGTTATTTATCTTATGTATTCAAAACCGGTAGTTATGCATGAAATGAATTTTTACGTCGTGAAACGAAGAACTTTGAATAGAAATGGGCTCAAGCAAATATAATCTCTAAATCAGCGGGGAGATTGGTGGATGGTGGGCGTAATTTAGGGTTTGAGGAGAGATAAGGTTGCGGTAATTAAGGCGAGAGGTTACGAGGTGAGTAATTTTATGTATAGAATTACCATTTCACCCTCAAGCGTATATAAACCAATTGTATAACATTATATATTAAATATCTATTAAACTGGATTTGCGGTTTTTCAATCACGACCATTGGATTATATGGAATTAATGGTATAGATTGGTTCTTAATTCCTATCTTAGGGGTGGTTTCTTCTATAACCAACCCATATATATATATGTTCAAATGAGAACCATTTTTATTCTAAAAACTAAGAACCAAATGAATTTGCTATGAAAATTGATGAATCTGTTGAGAAAGTTCTTGAATTCAAAATTGAATTTTTCACCGAGGTTCGAATCCCATGAGGGACAAAAATTCTATTTTTTAGGATTCAGTAATTTTTCCAATGGATTCATCAATTTTCACAATGAATTCATCATTTTTTTGGTTCTCACGTTCTCACGATAAAAATTGTTCTCACGTTAACCATTATATATATATATGTATGTATATGGTTCCTGTGAGAATGCATGTAAATGTAAGAAATAGAATAAATATTAGTCATTGATTTTAATAAATCAATGGACAATATTAATTTACGTTGTGCTACAATACATATTTACATGTGCTATATTTAAGTTTCGCAGGATTTTTGAAAATGCTATATTAGTAATTTATTCTTATTAAAAATGGTTTTTTTCCTTACTTTTAGGAAACACACTGTTATATCTTTTTTTAGGGATTTTTTGTAATTTATCTTTTAACTTATTGTTTAGATAGATTATTTCAATTTCAATACTTAATCTCTGTAAATTAATTTGTTATTCAAGCTACATAATCCATGAAAAACGTAGGTAAAAAAGTTCATGTATTGATTCATACGTTCTTTTCACTAATTGTACTGGTGGAATATTTTCGTAGCATATTTATTTCATTCATTTTGCAAATATAAATTTAATTTAGGTAGCACATATAATTTCAATTCGTAGCTCAATTATATATGAAATATATGTATTTTTAATGATTTATTCTATTGCACTTTAATCATTAAATGTAGCATATATATGACAATATGTAGTAATCATATTATATGTAGTACACATATTCACTAATAATATTACACAAAACGTAAGATCGTATTGCATATAAATTGTTTTTGAAGAGTTGCATAAGTTTTAATTTTTGTAGCACTTGTTATTTATAAACTTAGCAAAAATATATTTATACACGATGATAAAAGTGTTATTCAATCTTATTATATATATTACAATGTGTAGCATATATTCACCTGCTTTGTAGCACCCGATATTTGCATACTTAGCACAAAAACATATATATATTAATAATTTAATAAACACAACATATATAAAGAACAAAAAAATCAAATTACACGGTAATAATTTATGAAATTTTAACATATGTGCAAAATGAATAAACTAAAAATGCTACTGAAAATATTTCATCAATGCAATAAGTGAAAAGAGCGTATGAATCAATACATAAATTTTTTTACCTCGTTTTCATGGATTATGTAGCTTGAATAACAAATTAATTTACTGAGATTAAGTATTGAAACTGAAATAAATCTATCTAAAACAATAATTTAAAGATAAATTACAAGAAATCCTAAAAAATGGACATAACGATGTGTTTCCTAAAATTAATGAAAAAAATCCGTTTTAATAAGAATAAATTACTAATATAACCTTTGATAAAATCTTGCGAAACTTAAATATCACATATAGATATGTATTGTAGCGCAACGTAAATTAATATTGTCTATTGATTTTCTAAAACCAATGGCCAAAATTAATCTTATTTTTTACAAAAAAAAATCATTCATACCTAATCCATCATATATATATATATATATGAGATGATTCAGTGATAATCTTATAAGTGTAAGAAATAAGAAATGATCATAACAATAAATCAACTCCACATAGGCGGTCCAGATTCACATGATGACATCAACATTTAACTAATGGTGCAAATCGAGTAGGGATAAAATTGGTAGGAAAAAAATATATTCACAAATTTGGTGCATCCCTTAATTATAGGGATTCTTATGCATTTTTCATAAAAGATTTTTGTAGTGATGTACTTCTTTAACTTGTTGTATAAATCAAATATTATGTAGCATATTTATTACATATACACTGCTCAGTTTGATATTGCGTAATTTATGTGTTTTACAACATATTTATAATAAACACGTAGCACACAAGCAATATCATTTAATTTATCTTTGTGTTGCACTAAAGAAAATTCATGTAACACGAAACTAATGGTCGTACCATTTTCTATTTTTGTATTGAACGTCAATTGTAAGTTTGTTGTACATATTTGTGCATGAAGAAAGCAAACCCGGAGTTATGACAAAAAAGTCAAATTAACTGGCAATAAAAAATAAAATAATATTATATGTGCAAATGAATAAACTAAATGTGCTATTAAAATGTTCCACCGGTGCAATAAACGAAAAACAAGTATTAATTAGAACACGAATTTTTATACCTGCGTTTTCCATGGATTATATAGCTTGAACAACAAATTAATTCACGGTAATTAAGTATTGAACATGATATAATATATCTAAAATAATAAGTTATGAGATAGATTACAAGAAATTCCTAAAATAAATGAAATAACTGTGTTTATCCTAAAATCAAGGAAATAATCGTTTTTAATATAAAACAAAATTATTAATATTACATTTACATAGCTCCAGCGAAACTAAATTATAACATATATAGTTATGTACTGTAGCAAAACATAAATTAATATTGTCTGTTGATTTACTTAGATCAATGACTTAGATTTATTCTTATTTCTTATCAATAATTTCATTCTTGTCTGATTCATCATATATATATAGGAATCGAATCAAATACAAATCGATATTAAAAACATAAAATAAGAACCATTTTTAGCTCTCCAATTGTGAAGATCTAAGGTGAATTCATCACTTTGTTGGATGAATTCGAACATCTAGATCTAGTAGCGGACCCAGATATTTTGATCAGGGGGTCCAAAAAAATGTGGTTCCAAATAATCATAATTTTATAAATTGATAAAAAGAATTTTACAGTTAAAAATAAAAATAAATAACATAAAAAGAATTTTACAGTTAAAATTAAAAGTAAATAACAATTTAGTATGAAAAAATGAAACTTAGTGCTATATGCTTAAAAAACAATTAATATATCCACCGAAACAATCAAAATTGATATTTTCGTTGTAAAAAAAAAAGAAACAAACGATTATTTTATATGTTTAGCTCTCTTTCAATTTTTATATATTTATTTTAAGCATGATGTAGACTATTTTTCACATGTTTGTGTAGGGAAATATGATTTTAATCCTCTCCCGATGATCTATCTTGGATGTTTAATTCACCATATATTGATTATATGCATAATATGCACCTATATAATTAATTGCAACACGTAGGAGTTTTCTCGTGTTTACTGCGAATCTGTCGGGAAAGAGTGGATCAAGACTGGTGCTTTGATCTTACGATCAGATCCGTTGCCTAAACTCAATGCCGAGTGAAGACAATCTATAGAGTGCTATAGAAAATCGCCTTCTTCCTTTTCTCAAAGTTTTCAAAAATCTCACTATTTTGGAATAGAAATTCTCGAAAATATTAGCTAAGGATTCACCTTGATTTTCTCTCTCACCTTATATTTATAATGTATCCCTAAATCCTATCTAGATAGGATTTATGCATATCTAATAAATATAATCATATCACTTAAGATAGAGAGGATCAAGTTAGAGTCCCAGAGAGACTCTACTAGGAAGTGGACGATTTTCACTAAGCTCCAGGCCTGGATGGGCAAATTCGGGGATCAAATCTGAGGAATAAAGATGAGCCTCAAATAAATTAATTATCTTATGTTCAGCCAAGAACATAAATTAATTCATAAACATTTATTTATGTCACTAGAGAATAAATGCTGGCTTACCCCTTTATTTTCGAAGTTGAGTCGGGCTCGCATTTAGACTTAACGAATCCCCGTATTTAAGATACCGTACGTCCATTAATTATTTACTGAATTACATTGCTTAAAATAATTAATTACTTTAATTCATTAAGTAGTACCACTCAACCTTATTATTGTACTTGAGATAACTCAACTGTAGGGTTTAGTACAATAAACCTTTGAGCTCCTTAAGGGATGTCATCATCCTAAACGGATCTGATGACTCGACACGGTAACTAGCATGACATACAAGCACCGCCACCACCCAAGATGCGAGAGTCTTGGGTTAACTCATGTAACCTCACCCATAACAAGTCAAAGTGATGGTCGATGCTCATACTCACCTAATATCTCATCGAGGTTTAGATCGACATAAAGTCACCGAGATCTAGGTTCTTCACGATGATCGGATAGAAGAACTCATCTCATGTGATCCTCGATACGTCGAGGCGTGCCAACATAGATAAGCAATCAAGTCAAGTCACTTCTTATCTATACATGACTATCCGACAACTCATCCTCAAGTTGTCTCGGTGTGATACTTTTATATCTCATTAAGTTTGACCAATCATACAGACTTCTGTGATCTACAACACACTGTATGATTTAACTTATATATGAGATAAGAGGACATACATATGCAATCAAGTAAACAATTCAGATAGGAGATTGTAATAGTGGTATCAGAAAACATTGTATACAAGCTCAACTAAAACTGTTTCCAGTATACAAATCCAACAGTTTGTACCTTTAAATATATATTTTTAATTATTAAACATAAAATTGTTATTATACCCCTAGCAATTTTTATGAAAAATATATTGTTATCACGTTTGTAGGATAATAAAGTTTTTATATTAACTCACTCCTATATATATATATATATCTCTATATAGGGTTGGGTTCGTAGTCTTGGGTCCCGGATAGTATGTAGTACCCAATTTAGACCACACATTTTGAACACGTGGCCACACCATGGTGACATGTGACGACTCATTTTCTTTTTTTTTTTTAATTTTCGCAGGCAAAATGGGAAGAAATAAATCAACCTTCTTCTTCTCTCCTTGGCGGAAGGACGGCGGGAGGTGACGGTGACAGCGACAGCAGAGACGAGGCGGCCCGGCGGTGGCGGTGGCAACACCGACGAACAACGGCAACAAGATACACAAACAACAGATTTTAAAAGAAAGAAAAGAAGAAGAAAATTTGAGGAACAAAATTGATGGATTTTGAGAAAAATAGAAGATGAATTTGATAGATAATTGAAGAATCGAAAAGATGGTGGTTATGATGGTGATTCACGGCCAATTCGCGATAATCGATGAAAGAGACGACGGAATTGTTAGAGAATGATGGATGAGAGATTTGATATCGAAAACCATAAAATGCATTGAACAAAACATGAAGCTGCGTTGAACAAAACATAAAATGCATGTTCCCACGAAGCGAAACATGCATTTAACTTAGCGTCCATGCATTGATTAAAACATGACAATGCATTTAACAAAACATGTTCATGCATTTAACAAAGCGTAAAATGTGAGGCCAACGGCGCGAATGACCGCCGGAGCGACGCTTGCGAAAGCACGGGCGCCTGTTGGCGTGCCTCTGTACGGGGGCGTGAGCCCACGCTGACGCTTCTTGCCACGCTGAACACGAGCTTCCAATCACATGCATTATTCTCTTCAATTGCATGCATTTTTGTTCGTTTAAATGTATTATCAGGTTCAACTAAATGCATTTTTTTTTCGCAATCACATAACAAATCAAATTACTAATCTACCCTTAATGACGCGAAAATCAACGAAATTAAGCTTAAAAATCCGAAAAATTATGAACCATATGATTTATGAGATGAGTTGATGAGATTGAGTCTACATCTTATCTGGGAACGGATCTATTTGATCCCTAATCTATATATATATATATATATATATATATATATATATATATATATGAAAACATCGCCGTTTTCAAGACATTGATCGGACATCATTTTCAATTCATGAAACAAACAATTCTAGAATGGAATATTTTCACATTGGATTTCAAATAGATTGTCGATGGTTTTGTAGATTTTGGCTCCAATTTCGTCAGAGTTAATCAAAGATATCGGTTTTTCAGAAAACACTAAAATAAATAATCAAAGATAACAGAATTATTGTTAAAAGTGAATAAAAGAAAAAGAAGAAGCAAATACTCGATATTTATTTTAGTAGATATATTTTTATTCTCGCGATATTGAATAAAGCTGGACTGCAGCTTCTTGGAATGTTCGATAATAGTCCGACAACATATATATGGTTATTATATATGTGTCTCATTTGCTAGCTAGTGTTATATTTGCAATAATGAATAATTTTGTCCCGCATTATCTGATACATAAAAGTACTTATACATTAAGACAAAAACTTGGATGAGATCCATCTCATAGTGAACTACCTTTTTTTGTTAAAATAATTATATATTAATTATGGTGAGTAAGGATAATTAGATTTTATTAATTTATAATTAAAGTTATTAATTTTAAATTATTTTGTTAATTCAAAATTAAAATTTATTAATTCATAATTATGGTTTATTAATTCATAATTAATGTTTATTAATTCAAAACTATGATTTATTAGGGTTTATTAATTCATAATTAGGATTTATTAATTCATGATTAGGGTTTATTAATTTCAATTAGACTTTGATAATTCAAAATTAAAATTTATTAATTCACGATTAAATTTATTAATTCAAAATTATTATTTATTAATTCATAGTTATGATTTATTAAATTACAATTAAAATTTATTAAATTAATTAATTTTATTTAGAATTAATTTAATATTAAATAATTAATTAGAAATTTAATTAAGTGATCTCACCGCACATGAGACCATTCCCTTTAGGAGGTGACTTTGATGCGGCCGTGCATGATTTCAATTCTAATATATATCTTTTATTAAAAAATAATATTTTCTAATACTACATTATTATTATTATTATTATTATTATTATTATTATTATTATTATTATTATTATTATTATTATTATTATTATTATTATTATTATTATTATTATTATTATTATTGAAGTTCTAACCTTTATGACTTTATGTTCTTAAATAAACCCTTCAATTTTCCTAATACTTTTTAATTCATGTATTAATAGTTCTAATTACTTCCAAATAACTTTGCTTTCTTATTTCATTTCTAATAGTATTAATGCATAATTTATCCATGTTAATACAAAAATAGTAAATCATCAAAGAAAAGCTTGAGAACTTTATTTGACAAAATAAAAACTCAAAATACTAATTGACAAAACTCAAATGAAGCATCTCATGCCAACCATACACGTCGTTTGTATAGTTCACCACATTACAAGACTTCCTACATGTCCAGCTTCGAGCCCAATCATTTGTAATATTATATTTATATATGCAATTGGAAATATTAAATCCTATTTGCAAATATATTATTTTCCCCAACTAATCACATTGACGTGTGTATATTTTTAAGAAATTAAATCTTTATATATGCAAGTACTGTTTCGATTACTGTAAAAAAAAAATTAAAAAATGAAGCATTAATTATAATAAAGGATTTTCAACGTGGATAATTATCATCCCAATTCGTCTCCTTTGTGGACGGTAAATTGTTGTTAAATGTTAACTTATGTACCTTCACGACCAGGTCATTATCTACCAACCGCACTAGTTAACAATTCAAAATGATCTAATATATAAAAAATAATTTCTCCTGAAAAAATGATAAAATACTAGGCTGAGTTCGAGTCAATTACATAAAATAACCATATATACTGCGTGTTTATCAATACAATAAATTACCACAGTATGTTTTAGTTTCTTTTAAACGACGAAACAAATTGAGCTAGTCAAGTCGAATTAACTTACTTTGACTAAAATCAAATTTATGATTCTATTAATTGAACTAATAATTAACTCTCGATTAATCATAGATCCCATTTGATTTTAACCCTCTTCGTTCCTTTCTCTCCCTGGCTAGTAGTTCCAGAAGGTGTCTTTATTCTGACCGCCGACCGGGTCTACTTGTGGTACATGAAATAATATTTGCTATTGGGCTCCAACAACTCTTTAATTTTACAGGGTTCCTTTATTCAAGAAATTCATTCTTGTTACCCGAATAGATTGTGGATCCCATTTGATATGATAGCAATTGCAAAATTCATCTAATAGACATTAGTCAACAATTACCGCATTAAATAAGATATATCATGTTAGTTAAATGTATAAAACAATGGAGAAGCGAGGCTTTTGAAGGGACGAGAGACAATGCGCGAACATTGTCAAAATCCAAAAAATAATTTACGGTTAAATTGACTTAAAAATAAAGCATAATTGACTAAAGTGTGTCGTGTCACAAAATTTTTATGTTATTAATCCGATCATGTATGCATCTATTAAATTAGAATCCTCGTGCCCTATCAAATCTATAATTTTAAAGACTGAGTCTGTTTAAAGGAATAATACATTGACATTAGTCAAAACATTAACTCGTATTGGGTGAATACGCGCTAAGATTCCTTGTTCCCCCTGCTTTTGCTTCGTTATTCAAACTTTCTTTCAGAATATATTTTAGTATGTATTTTTATAAAAATTATTACAAAGATTAGTTCTGATTCTTAAGTCACTATGGCGAGTTTAGAGAAATGTTTACTTTACATGATTAAGTTGGATAAATAAAATTAATTCAATATAATTAAGTGTTTACTTTTAAGGATTAATATTTGAGGATATCTCAAAGCCCGAGATTATTTTAACCCTTTAAATTATTCTTCATTAATTTTAATCCAACCAATATAGGTAGGATTGAAATAATCCTCCAAATAAATGGAGAATTATTTATCCTAATTTAATCCTTCACTAATCATTTCTAGTAAACAAAAGATTGATAGATAAAAATTATCTTATCACATATTTAATCCATCAAATAGTCAATCTTTCAAAATGCTAATCATGAAAAGTAAACACTCTCTAGAGATAATATCAACCACAAATACAAAATGATACGATTTAGATTGCACTGAGTCTAGATAGCATAATTCTTGCAACTTATTATATATATATATATATATATATATATATATATATATATATATATAGGGGATTGATCAAATAGAACCACATGTATTTTGAGAAATGAGAACTAATCCTAAGCGTAGATCTATGTGTATCTAACAGTTTAGATTTAATTTTATTTTAAGATATTTTTACTGATTTTATTAATAAGGTTATTATTGTATTTTTGCTTTTTAATGTAACCGATTTATTCCTTAAGTTGGGGGATTCTTATAATTATTTATGATAAGTGATAATTTGTAAATATTTATGATCTTCATCTAATTCAAATTTTATGGTCTTTATGAAAGCATATTACATATTTTCATGTATTGAAATGTTCAATTTGAATAGTAGATTTTTATGAGATTTCCATAATAAAATTTCGTTTTCATTTAGTCCAGATTATGCATTTGTTATATAATCTTATGCGCAATTAAAATGTTTATTGTGTATGAAGCCAACCTGCATGTTTTAAAAATATGTTTACGTAATTAACATCATGATTAATGCACACAACTGTCACTACCGCATCTATATTGTATTGTACTCCTACTATAGTAAACGTTGTTTTATGCATTATCTTATGATAGTTGTGCAATGTTCACGAATATGCTAACATAATATTGTTCCTTTACATAATAGATGGTATGCGAGTTTGTCTTGTGTTCAATGCACAACTACTATCTAGTTATGCATATTAATTGAATCACGAAAATAATCATAATTGTATATTATTATTTTTTTCACACCCATTAATTGTGGGATTTTTGGTGCGAAATTCTTATTTGTGATCTTTATTTTAAGATAAACAGTTTATTTTTACGTTAATTATTATTCAAATAAGGATTCTCAATTATGTAAGTTTGATTTTTACTTACTATTTTATTTCGCATAAAAATGTACAATCCTATGCACAACCATTAATATCTTATGCACAATTATTAATTTTAGAGAGAATGTGATTTGCACAAGGGCGAGAAAATAGGGATTGTGCGAAAAATTAGGACTAGGCAATCAGATATTTATCTTTATACCCTAACACGTTTTAAACTATAAAAAGTATAAAAATAGTCAAACTTGTTTTAAAGCATGAATTAAATATGATCCATTAGATTATATGAAATTAAGGGTGATGATAAGTTCTTATTTCTTATCTTAGAGGAGTTCTCTACAACCAATCCATATATATATATATATATATATATATATATATATATATATATATATATATATATATATATGGAAAGAGATCAAATTAAAACTTATTTTTGTAAAAACCTAAAATCAATGCACTTTACCTATAAAGTAAATGCACTCTGAAATATTAATGAATTGTGTTGTCTTTTACGAAATTGAATAGTGCATTAACTTTATATGTAAAGTGCATTAACTATATATACAATATATTAGTTTTAGGTTTTACAAAAATTAGATTTTATATAGCGATTGAGTTCGTGTTCCGTGAGGGTTGTTGACTTTCTCGACAAAAGTATATATATATATAGGATTAAATACAAACAAATCTTAAAATATAAAATATGAACCATTTTTAATCATTGATTCGTAAAGATCTACGGTGAATTCATCATATTACTTGATGAATTCAAATACATAGATTTAAATCTCATGAGATGAGAAATTTTATTTTTTTGAATTCAGACACTTTCACGATAAATTTAGACAGTTTCAAGACGAATTCAAACGATTTTATAAATTCACCGTTCATATGTTAATGAGAATTTTTACAATAATCACATTATATATATATGAGATGGTTCAGGTAGGAAAATATAATTTTGTAGGAAATGAGAATGAATCTGGGATTTTGATTTGCTGGATCAATGATTGAGATTTAATTTTGATTGTGCTACATTTTATGTTTTGTGTGCTACTGAGATTCTTGTCTGACATTAGAACTCTTCTTGTGCTCTGTTGTAATTAAAGATGTCTTAAACTAATATATTTAGCATATGTGCTACAAATGAATGTTATATGTGCTAAACTAATATGTGCAACACAATAATTACGATTGTGTTACACAAATATGAAAGATGTGTTATTATTCCTATTTCCTACACTACAGACTTTCTCACCATAACTCGCCCATATATATATAGGGTTGGGTTCCCCTAGTACCATGTCCCCGATAGTATGTAGTACTCAATCTAGACCACACATTTTGAACACGTGGGCGCATCAAAATTTGACACGTGGAAGCCCATTTTTAGCTCAGGGGAAAAATGGGAAGGTGTTCAGCCGGCGTTGGGTGACCAATCGGCACTGGGTAGAGGGGTCAACGAGCATTGGGTATCCGCGGGCACAGGGTTTGGGGCGCTGCATTCTTAATAACAGGATACTGCATTCAAAATAACATGACACTGCATTCAAAATAATATGACACTGCATCGCACCCAACCGTATTGGGGTGTGCCGTGCCCGGTAGTAGGCGGCGCGTGCGTGCCGACGCTGGGTAGGGACGTTGGGTGTGTGCCGAAACTGGGTAGGGACGCTGGGTGCGCGTCGACGCTGAGTTTGGGAAGAGCCACAACAAAACATAAATAATGCATATGAAATAACATAACACTGCATTTAAAACAACCAAACACTGCATTTAAAACAACATGAAACTGCATCGCACCCAACTGCGTGCTAGCGGGCGCTGGTGTGCTTGAGCGAGTCTTGGGTGGCGTTGGGTCTTGTGACAGGCGCTGAAAGCCTGTGACGGGTATGCATTAAAATTGAAACTCATATCCATATTTGTGTTCAAGTGAATGCATTTTTGTGTTCATTTGAATGCATAGTTCAGTTCAATTATATGCATGGTTTATTTTCGAAATCACATAACAAATCAAATTACTAATCTACCTTTACTACCACAAATTAACTTGTAAAACTTTTAAAAATCAGACGCGAATCTCAACCACACGATTAATAGGATGGATGGATGAGATTGAATACTACATACTATCTGGGGCTCGGATACTATTTGATCCTCCTCTCTCTCTCTCTCTCTCTCTCTCTATATATATATATATATATATATATATATAGGGAGTGGATCAAATGAGAACCACATCTTTTTTGCGAACTCTGCGAACCATGCATAAGACGTTGAAGATGATGCACAAAACGGTATAAAGTTGTGCATAACGAAAACTTTCTAAAATTATTTTGTTGTGCAACAATTTTAGAAAGTTTTCATTGTGCACAACTTTATAGATTTTATTCATCAACTTTATACGTCTATGCATAGTTCTAAAAAAAAATGAGTTCTTACTGGATCCAACCCCTATATATATAGGAGAGATCATATGAGAATAGATATATTTGTGAGAAATGAGAATAAATTTCAGCCCTTAAATATGATAGATCTATGGTCTAGATTTGATTATATAAATGCTATGATTATTGAATGCATGTGCTACGATTTAGTATAGTTTCGATTTTAAAAAGGGTATTTTTGTATTTCTATGTGAGATAAGATATGGTAGTTCCTAAATTCATGTGTTTACATATTTAAATGGATTGGTTATGGTTATTTTTCTTTACACGTTTGAATACAGGGAATTCTTTATCTATGGTCTAGATATCTTTACTGCACACTAATTAATCTCTCATTCATGTTGTTGGAGTTCAAAATTTTGTTTTTAATTCTTTGAATGGAATATCATGGTAATTTTTTTAAAATATACATGAACCTAACTATGTGCTACATATATTTCAAACATGTGTTATACTTCAAACAAATATGCTATATAAATATCATGTTTGCTATATGTTTCAACTTGTTACATTTGTGCAATATTATATAAACGTTATTCTACAAATAATAAACATTATGCAATAAATCCACACAGCACATATTACTGCTTCAAATAATTTACAAATTAGTTGTATTACGTGTGCAACATATAATATGAAAATATGCTATGCATATAAAACATATATGCTAAGAATGAAAATCATATACAGCATCAACAACAAATTTGTTATCATCCAGTAAAAATTTGACAAAAAAAAAAACAAAAAATTTCCACAAAGAACAACGTCAGTTCATACATCAACGATTTGATATCATCTTGTAAAATTTTGACTGAATCCCCTATTTTTAGGAAGATGAACAAATTTGCAGATCTATCTATGGATTTTGAAAGGATAGTTTATCATTACCGATAAGAAGGAAAAAGAAAATTAAATTTACATTTCAAAATTACCCTTCTACATTTCCTTGCATTAATATGTGATGATGTCAGCGATTTTTCTTTTGTAATATAGCACAAATCAGAATCGTCGATTACATTATAATCAATGGATGAGATTTATTCTTATTTTTTACACTTAATATTATTCTCACCATAACCATCCCCATATATATATAATGGCAAATGCAGCATTAATTTAATTTAACACCTAACCTATACACAACATGTCAATAGCTCTTGTACTTTTATTTGGCTCAATCACGCCACTAAGATTTTATATTTATATTTTGTCAAAGTCAGCTCTTCTTTGCTGACATTATTAACTATCCAATAAATCTATATTGTAATCAAATACGTGTGGCTCCTTTTGTAAACAAGAAATTAAATTGTTAAAAATGTCTCAAGATTAACGTGATTCGCAAACAAAATACAATTAAAATAAAAGTGAATTACGTTAGTTCTAATAAAATCCTTGTATATTATTAATTTTAGGTATTTTCAGTTTGTCAATTAATATATGTTAATTTGAAAGTATAATTTTTTTTTTGTATTATGGGGAACCCACAGTCGTTACCTACGGTGTCTACTGGATAAACCCCATGTTCTTTTGTAATAGCCTGCAAACCACGGGGCGAGTAAACCACACTTGAAAACCAGGTGTGTGTTCAAACTCATAGAAGCGTTTGATGAGGTTCGAACATGTGATCTCTCGATCACATGAACCCTCCTTAACTATTGGATTGTCCGTTTCGGATTACCTTCTAGCATTTATTGATATCATGTCATGCAAGCACCCGAGTACATGGCAGATTGAGTAAATAGCTAACAATTTCGCTATATATGGCTACATTAGTGTGATGCGGGATAAGTGGTTTACACATACTTGATGGTCAATGATCGAGCGAATGATAGTTGTCGTCAGGGGCGGATCCAGAAGTTGATGATGGGGTTGGCTAAAAAATATGTACTTCGGCGTATTAAATATCATAAATGTTAAAATATTTCTAGGTTTTTATAAGTCGTCTTGCAAGATATCAATACACAAAATCCATCAATAATTAAGTTTATATCTATATTTTTAATAAAATTTCTTTCAATATAAACTCTTCTTTAGCGTAAACTTTAGGGAATTCATCAGCCAAACCACTGGCAAAACTTGACTGCGATTGAACTTGAACTTTGACAACTTCAAATGGACAGAGAGCAACATCAGCAAACACTTGAGAGCGCTGAGGAAGAATATGATACATTTGTTTGGCTAATTGTCGCGACTCGTACGAACCTTTGAGGATGTAGATAAATATGGTATTCTAAAAGTATCAATATACGTCTCTCAAAACAGTAGGCACGCAATAATAAGGAGCCAAAAAATTTTAACATGAAAAACCTCTCAAAACGAAAGAGAGGAAAAACCACGGGACTACTAGAGCCGTTTAAATAAATTATAATCAACAATGGAGCAGTACACAATCTTCTCTAGATTATATTAGAGGCATACAAAACATCAGACACTCGAAAATAAGCACATCAAGATATATGAAATCAAAATCGAACAAAGATCAGGAAAAATATCATCAGAAATTATCCTATGTTCAGATCAACCATCCGACCTACGAATCTCAAAATTCGATCTCCACCGTCCACAACGTTCGCCCAGATGCTGTGAAGCTTCTGTCCAAAAATCACGCTAATCTAACGGTTCAATCTCTGAAAAAATGAAATTTTCTGAAACTGCGCGCTGAAAATCCGAGTGAAAAAAAAAAAGCTACGAATTTTTCTATTTTGACTGCTCCAATTTCTCTATTCAAAAATGGTGGCTGACCTTTTTCATTCTTATAACCTTCTCATGGGCTCATGGGTTTTTCTCATGGATCAAAAATATAAAAAAAACCCTACAATAACAACTTTGTTTTAATTTTTAAATTATTTTAGAATGGACTAATTTTGAATTGGGCTTAATATAATACATAGACGTAAAAAAAAGTTTGGGGTTTGCACTGAGCTGGAGCCTGGTGTAGCTAGTACTTAGATCCGCCCATGGTTGTCGCAGGACTCGAAATTAGTGTGAGTTTTTCTCTTTTTTCTTTGAAGGTCGGGCTTAAAATTGTTATTATAATCACCGAGGTCTATGATAATTTCTTCGCTTCCAAGCCCATTCGGTTCTTTTAATATTTAGGTTGGATACATCTTTGTAGGATTTTGATTTCTTTTTAAAATATGGTTTATTTTTAGTCTTATAAATATTTGTTTTGATGTTTTATGAGGAAAACTTTGATTTTAGTTTCTAACATTAATTAAATAAATTTTCTCTTCCATTAAATAACGTTTGCGTCAGATCACCTGAAAGGAAAAAGAAAAACCGTGTACGTAACAAAATGTTCCATTTTGATTTCGGTTGGTACAAATTAGTGATAGTAGTGCAGTATCAACATGGGCACCAAATATGCAGAATATATCCGTAGAATATAACCATATCAAAACTTATTTTATAAAATATGCAAATCCGTGCTTTATCCGTCATTATTGAAAGAAATTAAAATGATTTTAAAGTCCCCTTTTTATTCAATTAGGAGACTAATTAAAAAGATAGAAATTTGCCTTGGTTTAGATACAGTGCGGCAAAGAAATGATTATAAATTGTCATGTTGACACTGGCTGGATCGAATAAAGTTGCATATTTAATTATAAAATTAATAGTTAAATATCTAATCTAATAGTGTCCACTAATTAAAGCCTTCAATAATTCTCTGAGCTAAGGAAAAGTGGTTTCTTTAGCCTTTTTCTCTCTCTTTCTATTTCATTATACTCATCCTTTATACGCATTTTTACTAACACTAATTTTGTTTATAAAAATAAAAAAATGAAAACATTGTAAAGGAATATAAAGAGGCTTTGTGTTTAATAACCAAGATTATTTATTTTAATATGCAATCATGATTGTTTATTAATACCACCAATTCTGACACTCAAAACCATACTTTGCTTTTTTCTCTTTAAATTTTGGTTTATATGTTCCAGTTTCAAGTTTTTCTGAGTCACTAATGTTGATGTACAATGCTGGTCCCATGTGTGTGTATATATATAGATATGTTCAAATGATAACCACTTTTATCCTAAAAACTAAGAACCAAATGAATTCGTTATGAAAGTTGATGAATCCATTGAGAAAGTTACTAAATTTAAAAATCCAGAATTTTTCACTTGAGTTCGAATCCCACGAGAGACGAAAATTCCATGTTTTTGGATTGATAACTTCCCAACGGATTCATCAACTTTCACATCAATCATCATTTTTTAGTTCTCGTGTTCTCACGATAAAATAGTTCTCGTTAACTCTCCTATATATATATATATATATATATATATATATATATATGTGTGTGTGTGTGTGACAATTCAATCTTATAAATATTAAAAAAAAATTATAAACAATTCTCAGTCCTTTTATCCAAATGTCACTTTTTTCTCTTAAAAAGGTGAAAACTTCCGGCAACATTTCTAGGAAACTTCTGAACAAAAATCTAAAATTTGCACAAAATCTTCACAAATAAATAAAAGTTTTGTCCACATCAAATTAGCTACGTGCTCATTAGCCATGACTAGAAATTATATTCATGAAGTGATGTAATGATACGCAGTTAACTTCGAAACCACGCATGCAATACCCTTTTCGTTGCTTTCATGTTTGGAATCAGTTGTTTTTTCAATCCTACAAATGGCCGTGTGACATATTTGTGTTTCATGCATGTGTTATTCCAACATTTGCGAATGGTGTGGATATTATATCCAATATAGTTCGATAATTTATATTTATATATGGCACCTTTGTCATCAAATAAGGTATATAGAACAATATATATATTTAAAGCTTCACTGCTTTTAATTTCTCACAACAAGAAAAAGTAGACCTCTTGTTTATTCTTAGAGATATAAAGTAGTTTTAGGCTATATCAATCACGTAGCACAATAGTGTAGTTACATAGGGCCGCCCCTGAGGGTAGGTCACCCTGGGCGATCGCCCAGGGTCCACCATCTCAGAGGGGCCAAATTACCTCAAAAAATTAATTTTATTTATAGATATATAGTTTATTTGGATCCAAAATATTGTATAACTTAAATAATTTTTTTTAAAGGTTCAAACTATTAAATCTTTCTATATTTTATTTATAGATATATGTCTTCGTTTTGTTTCAAAATATGTTAGAAAATATTGAAATTTATGTAATTATTAATGGTTTTGTATTTGTAAATACTCGAATAAATTATTTTTTATGATATCGTATCATAGACGAGAGTTGAGATATAGAAATATAAGGATGAAAGTAAGTTGTACATGTTTTTGATAATTTTTTATTATCTATTTCTATTTGTAGATCACTTGAATTTACGTAAATTTACAAATTCGATTTATTTTATAAGTATATTAAAAGGAATCCTTTTGGACGGTCTAATGGTAAAGTAAGTCCATGTAGCCAAAGATCACGAGTTCAAATCTCACTATCGTCTTTCTAGGTTCAAGCCTGACACACTTGATTTTTCAAGTGTGGTTTAGTCGTCATGTGTTGCAAGTTATTGTAAAGAAACATAAGTTTTACCTTGTACGTACAGAAGATAATAACTGAGGGTTTTCTATGAATTTTAAAAATGAGGGCCTATATTCCTTATTTTGCCTAGGGCCTATAAAATGTCAGGAACGAGGCTGTAGTTATATGAGTGTTTATAAAATGCAAAATTTTAAAATATGAGGTGGTCTTATGTGCAGATAATGATATTTTTCCTCAACACAAATGATATTTTTTTTCAATATAAATTATACTTTCGAATTACATTATAAAAAATAAATGATACCATTCTTCAATGTAAATGATACTTTTGTTAAGAACAAATGATATTTTGTCCGTCCGCACAATGTACATGAGTTTTTGTGTTAAAATATTATGTACAGAATTTTCCTTTTTAACGCGTGGAGAAATTGTAGTGTGGCAATTATATTTTCTATTAAATATTGAGGTGGTCTCAAATGAGGATATTCTTACGTGAGAACGCACGAGAACCATACTCAACTATAAAATCATATTTAATTAAAATTTTCTCATTAAATATGGTCCTCATGTGAAATTTTTTCTTAAATATTAATTATTCTAGTAATCTGGAATATGACTTTCCATCTAGATGAGTTTATGTGTGCGACTTTCTTTTTCTTTTCGCTTTCTTTTCTTGGTAAATATGGTGATATGGCATGTCATTTAGGTGAATAAGTATATATTATAAATGCTATATTTGATAAAAATATTTTACGTACAATAATGTATATATTTAAAGACTATGTATTTTGCTAGGGGTTTAGAGACAATGTCTTTTCACTTTTGTAAGGGGGTTTAGAGACTATGTTACTATTATGGCTATTAGATAGTTAACCCTTCACGACTACATATTCAATAAGGACAAAGGACCAATTAATTGATATAATTAAGCTATGCATTGTTTTATGGGAGATAATCAACCGATAAAGTGAGTATTTTTGAAACCAAAAGTTTGAGGTTTGAATCACCATCAACTTATAGATGGAGTTTGTCACACTTGATTTTTCATATAATTTATCTTTCATGTATGGTTTGCAAATTATTGATAAAGATGACGTTTATCTATTGCGCACATCGAATAACAGTTATCGATTACTTATGTCGTGAACAAAAAAAAATTACATACTACAAAATGATGTTTCATTTTGTTCTGCATCGCAATGGTGACTGCCAAATGCATGTATAAAATGTCGTCAGTTACTGTTATTAGTACAATGAAATATGAAGTAATAGCCCTTAATTTATTATAAATTATCTACTTCTCGTGCACAATTTCATGGCTAATAGTCTTTCTTTCTTTCTTTTTTAATTTATTGAACTTGTATCTACTATTTTCGGTGTGTATTATGTAAACTCATATTTATGTGTAAAACCTTCAAATCATATAGGACAGATTTAATTACACTTGAAAAATTAGATATGACGGACAAACCTATATGAACTTCTATTTTTTTTTGCACAAGGCTTTATAGTACAAGTAATATTCCAACTTCGACTATAATACTATCCACACACATATTCACATATATATCCATAAATAATATTATGCAGACTTGAATTAATATATTTAATTAAGATGTACAGATATGATTAACATTTTACTCTAGGACGGAAAATGTGGCTAAACACTTAGTCATTGACTGACAATAAAACTTATTACATTTGACAATAACTATGATTTTTTGTTTCTCTAGACACGCATGATGCAGAAACAAACTACCCTATATATATGGGATAGATAATGTAGGAATGTAAATATTGGTAAGAAATAAGAAAGTTGCATTGAATGTATAAAGTTATTGCATTAAACGAATAAATTTGTTGTACCAAATTCAATATATAAAGTGTAACATTGAACTTATTATTGCACCGAATTTGGTACAATAAATTTATATTTAGTGCAACAACTTTATACGTTCAATATTCATGCGCAATAATTTGTATTAGTATCAGTGCCTGGTCGACTAGTGTTGAAGAATTTATTATATTCCATTGGTGGTCCTGAGGTGTAAAGCTTTTCCAAAGTATTTTATAGGTTTTATGATGTGCTAAATATTTAATTAGCTAAGAAGATTATGTCTTGGAAGTTAAGAAAATTATATTATGCGTTAATGATGTCGATGTTGGAATCCGAAATTAAACAAAATGGGTGCCTGACTAGTGTATTATAGTATCTCATAAGATCTAGCGTTTACTAAATTATCATTTAATTTAGAAATGGTTTGTTTTACTTGATAGCAAATTATTTTACTATTTTTGTTGCTTTCATCTCTGAAATTTTCTGGGTTTAAAATCAAAAGCATACATATGCCATAAAAAGTTGATATAACAACTTCACAACAACCAACTAATTAACATTATAATTGTATTTAATTTGTAATTTGCAGATTATTATATATACAAAGAAATTATATACATTATAAAATTCTTAATTTTTGATCACACGTAACCAAATTTTGTATCTTGATAATAAGTATTTCTCTTGTCCCAAAAAAGGAAAAGAGTAAGGTTCAAGCCGTACTCACAGAAAACAGGTGGGAATTTATATTTTACCAATTAATAAACGTTTATGAATGATAGAGGAGTTTTGGGTGGGCCAGATCCAAACCCGGCCTATTTGAATTTTGTACTTGACTTTGGATAATTTTTCTAGTCAAAATTTTATATTTCGCCCATGAAAGGTTCCACCATCAAAATTCTTTAACAATTTTCTTCTCTTCGGAGATACAGAGGAAAGTCAGCTTTACAAATTACAGAATACTTATCAAAATAAAACTGCAAAAAAAAGCAAGTTCCGAGCAAATGCAAGCTAGAGTGAGACGACCAATGACTAATACTATTAGAAAACTGATTTAGACTTTGGCCCCTACAAATATAGAATGAAAGCGTAGTCCAAACACAAACACCCATTTGATCCCAAAACCTCCCCACCAATTCCGATTCCAATTTCCCTGCGCTTGATATGGGCCTCGCCGCCCTTCTCCTCTGCTTCCTCGCCGTCGTTGCAGAAGGTGCAAAGATGAAAACCTTCAACGAAGCTTATAAGGATTTCAAAGATGAAACATACGGAGACATCTTTATCGAGGAAGGTAATGCAACTATGCACAATAACGCTCTGCAGGTAACCTTGGATACTGCTAATTCTGCTATGATAAATCTCTCCAATTCTTCCGGTCGCATCCTCCTCTACAAGGGCTTTCGCCTCTGGGAAGGCGACCCCACCACCGCTCGAGCTCGGCAAGCCTCTTTCAACACCTCCTTCCTCGTCAACATTTTCCCGGAGAACGGAACCGGCGAAGGTCTGGCGTTCGTCATCGTCCCCGACCTCGGCGGCCTGCCGCTGAACAGCTCCGGTCAGTTCCTCGGCCTAACCAACGCCTCTACCGACGGCAACGCTACCAATAAGGTGATCGCCGTCGAGCTCGACACCGTCAAGCAGGACTTCGACCCCGACGACAACCACATCGGCCTCAACCTCCACGGCATCAGATCTGTGGAGGTTAAACGTCTGGCGCCCTACAACATCACTCTCGCTTCAAAGACAGCAAGGTTCTACAACGTGTGGGTCGACTACGACGGCGCAAACAGGCGCATCCAAGTCTACATCGCCGAGCAGGAGGGCAAAGATGTCGCCACGCCGCCGAAGCCGCGCTCGCCGATACTGTGGTACGATCTGAATCTGACGGATCACGTGAATCAGGACTCCTATTTCGGCTTCTCCGCGTCGACGGGGAACAACGTGCAGCTGAACTGCGTGCTGAGGTGGAACCTGACCGTCCAATACTTCGACGAGGATCCGGATTGGCTTGCAATCGGGCTGGGGTGGGGATTCCGGCGGCGGTGCTAATTTTGGTAGGGGCGGTAGGTTTGCTATACTACTGCCGCAAGCGGCGGAAGGCGTTCTCGAATCCGAATCTGGATGGAGCCCTAAGGAGCCTGCCGGGGATGCCACGAGAGTTCGAGTTCAAGGACTTGAAGAAGGCGACCAACAGCTTCGATGAGAGGAACAAGCTAGGCCAGGGCGGCTACGGCGAGGTCTTCAAGGGGGTTTTGGTGAAGGAGAATTTGGACACCGCCGTCAAGAGGTTCTCGAGGGAAAGTCTTCAAGGGCAGGACGATTTCCTGGCGGAGCTCACCATCATCAACCGTCTCCGCCACCGCCATCTTGTCAAGTTACTCGGTAACTATAATATAACTCCTAATCTTTCTTTTTGGTTAAATTTGTCATATTTTCCATCACTCTGCAATTACGTGATTGGGCCTTAATCTGGAATAGGATTACAAGTGAAATAGAGATGATGTTTATTGAATGCTACCCGATTTTGTCCACCATATTTAATGCATCGTGTCCAAATCTGTACTTCAGATGTTTGAGGTTAATGTTAGGAGTGTCTTCAATGTCAAAAATTATGAAAAAGCCCTGGCTTCGTCTCCTCCAAGACAAAAAATAAGAAGATTATATGTTGGAAATAATAAAATATAGTATGATTATTTTTGTAAATTAATTATTGTTTATAAGATCATGAAAATATAAGATAAACTTGATGAACCTTTTCTTTTGAGTTTATAAGATTTTTAGATGTCATAAGCTGTTTAGAATCTTATTCTACACGTCTTATAAATTGTGGTCATCTCGTCCACAACGTAAGTTTCAAGAAAACCTAGCTGTAATATCTTACCTATCGCGGTCGTGCTTAGTTGGCAAAAAGTTGACCAAAGCAATCCGATAAGGTGCTGCGCAGCCCTTGTCACGGTGACCAAATTGTCTGACCTCATCCCATTTGACAAAGCTTCCTTGTAGTCTAAACCAAATTATTCACACGCAGCTCTTGGTAAACATCGATAGCGACTATTCTCTCAGACACTTTCGCAATTCAACCAACAAGTAGCGATATTCTATTATGTTTTCAATCTCCACAATACTATCTCAAACGTGCATCCGCCTAAAATTTTCAACTTTCATAATGTCTTATCTAACAGCCAAGTCAATAAATATTGTGGTTTATGAGTGGTGAGCATGTTTGATGCCCAAATGCTAACCAATTTACATAGTTTACCATCAAAGTAAATAATTTAATTTGTGCTTGTTTTGTTTTAGGGTGGTGCCACAAGTATGGGAAGCTGCTGCTGGTGTACGAGTACATGCCCAACGGCAGCCTAGACAAGCATCTCTTCGTGGGGCCGAATGTCGAGGCGCTCGGGTGGAACGTCCGGTACAAGATCATATCGGGCGTGGCCTCGGCCCTGCAGTACCTGCACAACGAGTACGACCAGAGGGTAGTGCACCGCGACCTCAAGGCCAGCAACATCATGCTCGATTCCAACTTCAACGCCCGCCTGGGCGACTTTGGCCTTGCACGAGCGCTCGACAATGAGAAGACATCCTACGCGGAGGCAGAGGGCGTGCTGGGTACGATGGGGTACATCGCGCCCGAGTGCTTCCATATGGGCAAGGCCACACAGCAGTCGGACGTGTACGCGTTCGGCGCGGTCTTGCTGGAGCTCGTGTGTGGGAAACGGCCTGGGGCCCGGATTGGCGGGTTCCAGCTGCTGGTGGATTGGGTTTGGTACTTGCACCGTGATGGGCGGTTGCTGGAGGCCGTGGACCCGAGGCTGGGTGAGGACTACGTGGGTCCGGAGGCGGAGCTGCTGCTGCTGCTGGGGTTGGCGTGCTCACACCCGGCGGCGGCCGAGAGACCGAAGACGCAGGCGATCGTGCAGATCATATCGGGGACGGTGCCGGCGCCCCTGGTTCCACCGTTTAAGCCGGCATTCGTGTGGCCCGCGGCAGGGCCGATGGGTCTGGACACTGACTCCACCACGATGACCACCTCGCATTTTGGGTCGGGGGGGAGTGGGCAGTACCTTAGCTACACTGACTCCTTGGTGTAGCGTAGTTTCTTGTTGTGGAAAAGCTATCATCAATGTGCATTCTCTCTATCTCTTGTTTTCTTTTTTTGATTTTCTTCCTTTATTCTTAAAGTTAATGTTTACCATACAAAATTGTTGTAGTTTTTTGTCTGGATAGAAGCAGTCAAAAGTTTGGATCGCGTCATGTAATTGTTAACACGTATATTTCTGATGAATTTGTATGATAAAATACCACATGGGAATGATCTAAGACGGCTCCCAAAATTGTTTGTGTATATACTTGTGAGTTGGTTAAAACCGTCAGCATATGTACTTACTAAAATTAATTGTTTTTATGGATACATTTGATGACGATTTATAAAATCTTTGCTCCATTTATCTACACAGCCTTAAGCAGCCTTGATGGGATATGACCCAACCACTGCGACAGGAGAATTCAAACCTAATCAGTGAGGCTAAGAGCCCTATGGCAAGACTAAGAGTCCCTATGGGCAAGAGAACAGTCCTCATCTGAGGCTAAGAGTCCCTACATGGGAGGATCGGTTCCATTAGGAGCCCTCGAGATATGTATAAATAGGAGTTAGATCGAAGGTAAAGGTTAGAACTTCTTGAATACTAAAGCTACACTCACAAATCATAGTCAAAATCACTATAAGATCTATTATCGAATTATAAAAGCTATAAATACCTATATAAATCTCACATATCTACGTATTAGATTTATCAGAGAACATTAAATTTGATAAAATCTTTTTGTTCCATTTATCTACACAGCCTTAAGCAAATTTGATAAAATCTTTTGTTCTGCTAATGTTGCAAGTGCTCGTATGTACATTTGTAAATCGGAGCACAAGAATGAATGTCCATATATATTACTGTGGTTGTACTATTAAAAGTATTAGTATGTAACCGTCAAACCTGTTAGAATGTGTAAATATAAGTTGTTATAATAATTGATTAGTCGTTGCAATAACAACTCGAACATTACAAAGTAAATCTTAATAATAAATAGTATAAAAAACAAACAATTAAAAATGGAGAAAAATCTATATGGGCATGTCAATTAATATTCGGATCCGTTTTAAATATTTTATATTCGTAGCTATTTCAGAGTAAATACTAATAATAAATAGTATAAATAAAAAATAATGTGGGATTACTTTTATCTATGTTCTTTAATTGGTAAAGTCTTATAAAAATTTAATGTGGAAATTCTTTGTAAGATTTTAAATGGAATAGAAAATGGAGAACATTTCATGCAGGCATCAAATATTAATTTCAAAATCATTTATTTAATCAAATTAAATTGAAGATATTATTTATTTCATCCTTAATATTAAATTGAAGAAACTATATATTTCAGATTACTAATTACCCAAATTTGATGAGGTTTATAAGATACCAAAATAATATAATATAAATTGTTCCAATAATTGGTTATCAATAAAAATTTAAATATTACTATTTATTTTAAAAAAAATGTATTTGGTCAAATCAAATAAAAATACATTTATTTAGCCAAATCAAACTAGTGATGCAATTCGAATTATATTAATCTCAACCGTTTGACTAATCAGTGTGAATTTTTGGTTGGGAGAATAGAAATATCATTTATATAAATTTTTATTTGATGAAGTTTCATAAAAAAATCTATGTGGGATTGGAGAATTTAGAATAATTAAATAATTTAGTGAAATTTATTTATTTTGTTAAATTAAATAAATTAAACTATTTCTTTGGCTAAAATAAATTGATGATATTGATCTCAACCATTTTACCAATTAAGAAAATTTTTGACCGAGAGAACAAAGTGGGATTGGAGAATTTTACAAATTAAGAATAAAAAATCTTGAAATTCGGTTGATATTAATCTCAATCATTCTACCAATTAAATATGAATTTTTGATTGGAAGAATAGATTACATAAATTTTCATTTGGTGAAATCTCATAAAATAGGGACTGGAAGATTTTAGAAAAATCAAAATCAATATTCATGAAAATTTGGCCACATTCAACTGACAGTATAGTTTGAATATTAATCTCAATCACTATGCTAATTAAATATGAACTTTTAGTTGGAAGAATAGAAGTATACTTTTATATAGACTTTTATTTAGTGAAATCTCATAAAAAATTGATGTGTGATTGATAAGAAGATAATTATTATTATTTGAATAAATAGATAATTTAGATAAATAAGAAAGAAAAATTGTGAAAAATCCACATATGATATAGAATCAATATAATACATTTACTCCATGATTGTATATAGAAGAAGATACTGCATTTATTTAAAATTAGTAATATCTATAAGTGATTTTTTTCAAACTTGTGGATTTACGCAAAGCGGAATATAATATTGATGAATTTAAAGCAAAGAGGCAATAAATGCGATCATCGAGAATCAAAACGTGCCTTAATCATTACAGAAGCAGAATATTCGTGATGGAAATTTAATGAACTTCAGTAGGTCAAACAAATAATTGTAGGATATTTACAACTTTTGACTGCAAGAAAATGAGCATAGTCCCGACTCCCAACCCAAATAATGGTAGCAATCTCAATAATATACATCTCTACTATACAAAATTAGGAAGATCATATCCCTACACAAAGCCTTCTTGCCACAGCAAAATTTGAGTACGTAGATTCCAGCAAGGGAGCAATGCAAACAAGTATTTGACAAGCTACGCTACCATATATATATTCCTTGCTGTATTTTCCAAGAATACCGTAGTCCTTATAGCCGACGAGGTGGGCAACTTTGGCAATTGCGTTGAGCTTATATATACCTACCTCACATTGAATGGCGATTATCCGACTTGTTCTTGGGGGTTTGTTCCTCTTGGATCTCTTCCAGCTCCTCGTCTTCGCCTCTTTGACCCGCCTGCTCCTTCCAATAGGCCACCAACTTCTTTAGTCGAGCTACTTCCTTAGATGACACGTTTTTACTAGGGTCGTTCACTATTGAACGGACTCTAGATGCGTACCTGAAGTACCAAGGAATTTCGTTGTCAAAACTTAAATTCGTTCTGTTGCTTATGCATTCGAGGTAGCTTACACAAGATAAGATAAGCAAGTATACTATGCAGATTGCTTCTTTTACTTCATGATATTGCCCTCGTTCTTGGATATGAAGAGTGCAGATAGTAGGGAGAAGCTAGCTTACGATAAAGAGTTGTAGGTCTCGTCCAGATTGGACTGGGCCGGGGATACGTTGACAAACATCAATGTTTTGGCATTACCGCCAAGTGAGTCGCTCATCAACATGGTCAGTTTGTGATTTCTGTAAGGAATGTGTTGATTGCTGGAAGATAATGCACCGATAACATCTCCAAGGGCTGAAAGCGATTTGTTTATGCTTTGAGCTTCTTTCAGCTGATCACCGGAAGAGCCTGATTTCTTCACTCGTTCAGATCCAGCTAGATCGACAAAGCTTAGCTGCACAAGATATAAAATACTATGAAATTTTGAAGAAATTAAAGTTAGTACAAGAAGTAGCAACATGAAGAAATTAGAATACTGATCAGCTTGAGCTAAGAAATTAAACATATATTTTATCTCCCAACACTCAGTCTACGCTAACAGTCAAAAGTCTAGGAAAATGCTCAAAGATCCTAAGTGGGTACTTTTAATTTAACAGGACAGGGGAAACAAGAAAACACCAAACTAAGAACAATAGAATGATATAATACCTTTCCTCTAGAAACTGACTGACTTTGAAGGTTGGTACTCTCTATAATAATGGAGAGTATCAAATGTGATCTTGAACTTTGCTCGTTCATCATAGTCCCAGTTGTATGACGTTGTTCAGATCCTCTTTCAATAATGTTTCTTAATTCATCATATGATGAAATAGATAAGACTGTCACATTTTCGACAACCACCATTCCCTATAAATACATAGCAGTTAAACATGGGAACTAAATCATTTAAAAACTTGTAGATATGAATCAGGCAGACATAGCAAAATGTAGCATAAATGAAAATCATAAATGTCAAAACTTAAGAGGTCAATTATAAATTAGTTTCGCATATTCAAGCAATACCTTCATGTCTTTTTTTATTTCCAATTTCGAACGTTTTGCATTCTTTGGGAGCAGGAGATCTATTAGGGTATCTTGGTATAATTCCACCATGTATGCCTGCATATGTTCATAAAATAATTAGTCGAGGATAATAAACAAATACAAATTGGTAATACATGCTTCTTGTTTTTGATTTTGAATACAATAAAATAAAATGTAAATAAGAAAAGACACTCAAAATCATTCAGATTATTCTGACATAAAAAAATCAGTCCATTTGGTTCTAGAAAAGGACAAAAGATTTTGTTGAATGGTCTACTTGATCTACAAGCACAAAAATTATTACCTTCAAAGTAAATGAGAACTTTTTACCATCCTGCTTCATGATTCTAAAAAGCTCAGCTATAGCACGTGGAGTTAGACCAGGATTGCCTTCAGATCCATATATTGTAAATGTCTTTCCAGAACCAGTTTGTCCGTAAGCAAATATGCAGACGTTATATCCATCAACAGCAGATTGAATTAAGTACTGCATTATAGGAGAAGACAAGACGACCATATTACTCAAATTAGTCAGAATGTATGTCACAAGCAACCACACAAAATTCAATAAGACTTGCCTTGGTGTCCTCAAAAACATCATCTTGAGTGGCATGGCCATCGAAAACACGATCATACAAATGTTGTTTCAGTCTACCATCTTTCCATGTATGCTCTACAGTGAACTCGTCAACATTTCTCAGAACATCTCTTTCTCTCTCAGATATTTCCTTATTACTGAGAGGCCTCAGTCGACAGTAGACTCGAATCTTGCCTTTCATGTCTGAATAATAATGAAGTCTCAAAGCATAGTCGTAGAGAAAATAAGGGAAATGGAAAAAGACATTCCTAATATCATAAACACTTAGTCACCGAAGAAAGACCACTAAACTTTGAAAGAAAACTATATATCTTTTTTCTTAAATTAATATGATCCAGTTCCTTTTTTGGTTCTCGAATGTTACAGTTTCATATAAGATTTAGCGATTTCCCCTCCAAAAATATCTTATCATTAAATAAATGTACAAAACCAACTAATTCTCGAATCTCAGACTTTATATGCGAAAAAGTAATGACACTCAACAATATACCTTTCCAAGTGTTATTTAAAATCAAAGCCAATTCAGATCAGGATAGGAACAGAATTATATAGGGGAAGAAGGCTGTGTCTGGATGCATTATTTGGTTTCTAATGAAAACATGCCAGAGGACAGAATCAAGAATGACAGTTTTGGATAAGTGTAATGCACTGAGAACATGATACATGTTATGATTGCATTCTGCAAAAATCAATTGAGAGCCAAATTGCCTTACAAATGATAGTTATCAGCCAGACATGGCGAGAGTGTCAATGGTACCTTCAATCGTGTTAAAATATCTTTTTCTCATTATTTGTTCTTCCTTGTAAAGGGCTTCCATCTCAGCCAATTGAGCTCCTTGCATCTTCAAAATTGCAGCAGTCTGCTCATTTTTTCTGTCAATATCCTGCTTAAGGAACCATCTGTTAAACTTTTGTACAGTGTAACACGATAGTCTATTAGAAAATTTATGTTTCGAACAATGCAACATGATAGCCTATCAGAACATCTCTCTCATGCAAAAGTAACGAGTCTCACAATCTAAAAAACGAGATATGTGGTAGCATAAAAGTCCCACCTCTTTCATTTCTCTAAGTTCTTCCAATTCCCTGAGATTATTTTGCAGTGCAGATATCTCTGTGTCCTTAAGGGCAACAGCTGACTTTGCAGCGACCAAATTTCGTGTGGCATCTTCCAGTTTCCTTTCAAGCTCTGAAACACGAAGCTTCAAGCTCTTCCGTTCTTGTTCAAAGTTTCCCTCAACAATGGCAATCTGCATTCGAAGTGTCACAACAGTTTTTAGGTAATTTAAGCTGTATATAGTTGTCTGAATAAAGAAAATATGGTATTTTTACCTCATTAGAATTCTTCCTCTGAAGCCTTAAAAGTTTCTCTTCAAGAGATGCTCTTTCACTCGCAAGTTTTCTATTGGTTTCTTCTATATCATGCAACTCAGCTGTGCGTGCTTTCAAATCATCTTGAATTTTACGCAAGACCTGTTCACAGAGATTAAAAACAAGATAGTCAGTAATTACCAATAAATCAAAGGCGGAAAATTGAACACAGTTACCCAGAACAATTTATAACAAAATTGTTTCAAGTAGAGAATATGTAACACTTGGGAAAATATTGAAAATCCACACATATATACCTGATTATTTGTTTCAACCAACTCTTTCTTCATACTGTTTTCCAACCCTTGGCTATTCAGCTTCGCCAACTTCACCTCAATGTTCTGTTTCTCCAATAATGCAGTCTACAGGCAATCAATGATGAGAACATGCAAACAACTGTGAAGATTGAGTTCATTCTTTTGAAAGACATTACCTGAATTGCTGAATCTTTTTCATCACACAAGTTTCTCAGTTTGTCACGTTCAAAGATGATTTCTTCTAAATACTTTTTCTCAGACCTTAGTCTGCCTTCCAAACCCTCCAAATCTTCTTTCATTTCCAACTCTTGCTTCTGCTTTTCATGCAGATCCTCTTGCAACTGAATAACAAAAAGGAAGAACTGTCTGAGAAGGTTGAAGAGCATATTTTGTACAAATATGACTAACATTTTATTAGTTAAGCAGAGATTTAATGTTGCAAGAAGAAGCTAATAAAAGCCAGTCATGGGAGCAATTTACCATCAATAATATTTTAGAGGCGAATAGCAATTACTTTATAATTTCACACACTCACTTGATTGACTTTATTCTCTGATTCTTCAAGAGATTTTGACAATTCCAGAACACGCTTCTCATTCGTGTCCAAAGGAGGTCGAACATTATCGGAAGGACTTCCATTAACTGAAACATTAGCAACTGCTCGTGCTTTGGAGTAGCGACGAAGCATTACATCATTTATATGTGTTTGAAGGGCAACACAAATTTCCTCCCCCTGATTCAGTAAGATTGTCAGTAGTAATTGACCAACAACACAAAGGAATACAAGAACAAAATATTTGAACAAAAATCACAAATAGCTAACCTGCTTAGTTTCAAATTGAAATATATGAAGGACACCAGCAACTCTCATCTTAAAAAATACAGCAGTATTGCTGCTGCCAAATTGCATTATATCCCTTAACTCAGCCGAGTGTAGATACTCCTTTGGCACTGGGCGGAAGAAATGAACCTTTGGGGTAAACAAGCAATCATAGTTAGGCGTCAGATACGTCTTGAGGTTTTAAACGCCATTTTGTAAATAGGAACCAGACTTACCCCACGCTTGTTAATGCCTAGAATAATTTTCCCTGGCAGGAGCCCAATGGGATCATCAATTTTGCGGACAGCAAAGAACACTGAGTTCCCATAAGGAAGCGTTCTCAAGATCCGCAAAAATTGTTGTCTAGCATCATCTTTTGTCAAATTTTCCTGAAGTTCAACACAATTTAAAACAACATAAGCTCATTTATATATTATTTATGATCACTCTTTTATCCTAAAGAAAACCTACAGACTGTATCTAATGGAAATGAATTAAAAAGATTGTAAATGACTTGAATGATAAGGAGTTACTAAGTAGGGGTGTCTAAATGGTTTTCGGTTAGAACCGGAAACGAAACCGACAAATTCGGTTAACCGAAAATCGACAAATTCGGTTATCGGGTCGGTTTCGGTTCCAAAGGTGAAAAAAATTTCGGTTATTGGTTAACCGATAACCGAACGGTTCGGAACCGAAAAACCGTTTTTTTTTTCATTATTAATTAATTAAAAATTATTAAAATCAATTTTTAATTATTACTTTATTAATTATTTTAATTATTTGTTAAATATTTTATTTATTTATAATAACTAGTATCAGTTTTTTAATTATTATTTTTTATTTTAATTATCATTTTATTTATTTTTATTATTAATTAATTTTAATTCAGTTTTTCGGTTAACCGAAAATCGAACCGTCGGAATTTTCGGTTAATAGAAAATTTAAAACGGTTCGGTTTCGGTTCCACTTTTTCATAAAAATTCGGTTCGGTTAACCGAAACCGAACCGTTTAACAGCCCTAAGACTAAGTGGGAGGGAATGAAGTTACGCAAGCTACGAATAAGTAGTATAAAATATAAGCAAATTACCTAATATCCATTTATACTATAAATACAGTGTTACTAAATTCTTTATAACTATAATAAGCATAATGATGATTATGAAAAGACAATATTAGTTCTGAAAGTCAAGAAAAAATGAAAATTAAAGTAATAATTCTCACCATGGAACGATAACGGGAAATAACATCTAGCTCCCAATCTCTCTTGGCTCGAGTAATGGCAAGTTGCCTTGGGAGGAATCTTTCCAAAAGTGATGTCCAATCTCTGGATATGTGAATGAACAATACCAATTAAAGAAAAAGCAACAAATTGCAACATAACTTCCAAGATAACCAGTTACCAGCAATAAATAAACAAGTTGAAGATTAAATGAAGAAACATTAAGAAAACAAAGCTAAAAAGAAAGAGAAGAGTCAGGCAACTAACGTGCATGTTTCGGGAGAAACAACATATCCAATTTCAACAAGAATTTGCAAAGCAGATAGCTGTGCAGCATCATCCCTTCCCACAGGATAATTACCTAATACATAATCATGTTGTAGCTGTAGAAAGGAATAAAGAATGTCAGAGGAATATACTGCCAAGAATAGTTAGCAAGACTTGAGATTGAGCCAATCAGGTTTAACAATAGAAGCGAGTGATTTGGCAGTAAAAAGATAAATCAAATAAATTTAGAAAGACAGGAATCGAGGAGATGAGACATACTTGGACATATGATAATTGCACAAACATTGGGTCTACTATAGCCTCATCTGACTCCCGAAATAGCTTCTTTTTGAATATGAGTTTACACTGCAAAATTTCCCCTTTATTTCGGTCCTTTGAAGTCTTAAAGTCAGCAAGTAGGTCTCCAATATACTTATTATCATCCAAACCAATATACTCCTCTACATAGCATATGAGAATAGATCATTAGTATAATATGATGGATAATCGGAAGCATGTTTTTCCATGATAATTTAAAAAGAAAATAGATCTGCATAAGTACCATTTCCAGGGTCTGGTGATTTTGAAACAACAGCCTTACGACACTCAAACAAACTGAAGCTAGAATATGCTGATAATTTGATTATTCCAGCAAGCTCCTGAAAACCAACGAACAAAATGTCTATAAAGAATGCATTTTGATCATAAATAGTAAATAAACACCAATGCATTTTGATCATAAATAGTAAATAAACACCTCTCCACCTCTAATTCCCAACAAAACTAGCCAGCTTCCAATGCATCAGAAACGTGCACTTGGCTCGATAAAATATTAAGTTCAAAAAAAATAATGCACTCACATATCTATACACTCATGTTGTATCGTATCAAGCACCAATTAATTATATCTACTGTGTGTGTGAGAGAGAGAGAGCCATAATATTGTAGCTAGACAAGAAGCATCCTGCATTAAAAGTTTGAATATTCTGTGCAATCTGGCCACAAAGGACATACACCATGAAAGCAGCATACGATCACTTAGATATGCCTATTCTATTGGATTACTCTGATATTTATGTGCAAGGTTCTCGAATCCCATTAATTACCTAATCTGATGTAATTTAACCGTCATTGAGGTTAAACATTTCTTAGTCCTATTGGTTCTGTTAAGAGGTCCATCAAAAAGCCTATATCAAATGTGACCAAACTATCATAGATTACTCTCTATAGAGAGTTGCTATCTAATAAGAGAACAACTAGTAATGTGGTTGGTACTCCATATTATGCTCTTCTTTATCGCACCCACCCCACCCCCCCACCCCCACAAAAAAAATTCTGTTACTCATGTATTTATTCTGTCATCCCATTGTCGACAACTTTCAAAATCTTCATTGTCGACAAAAGTATCTTAGTATGCTAAACACCTTTCCGTAGAGAGAGAGAGAGAGAGAGCATTTATGTGATTAACTACATCTTTCAAAACAACTCCTTAGTGAAATGGGACAATGATTAAAGTAAAGGAGGCAGAGACCTAGAAGAGCTTGTATAGTGACAGCTGCAGGCTTCAAATTTGCAAGATAAGTGCAGATAGAAGTTAAATGGCTGTTACAAACAATAATGAAACTTACCATCATATGTATTTCACTGTCTATAGCATCATACATAAGTAAAAATAAGATTCAAGAATTTAATCATAAGCAAGAACAATTCAGTATGCTATCTAAATTTCGAAAAATAGTGGGCATCCATTTAAAGGTAACAAAGAGGTAACTAAAGAGAGACAGTCAATTGCCAAGTTAAGGATAATAGTTCAGGCATAGGAGATCCTTAATTAACCCTCATGAGAGATCACAGTAGCTAAGTAATCATTCGATCACAATCTCAAGCTTCCATAGAGAAACTGGTTGTTTCATCTAAACA
Source organism: Salvia rosmarinus (assembly GCA_036937905.1). Classification (NCBI taxonomy): domain Eukaryota; kingdom Viridiplantae; phylum Streptophyta; class Magnoliopsida; order Lamiales; family Lamiaceae; genus Salvia; species Salvia rosmarinus. The sequence continues at coordinate 7,540,941 of CM072816.1, forward strand.
ATATAAATAACTTTATCCAAGGTCTTGCTACAATATAAATTATACTTATTGCACCCACGAATATGACATGTACGTGTACACATGCGGAAGTGTGATCAGTACCTCAACAGCATCGGCTACAGTTGTGGCCATGTCATATGTAATCTCCTCAAATGTCTCATCCAAGAAAAACACTATAGTTGTGAGCTTTTTACCGGTCAACACAGCATCAATCTCCTCGCGTCCAGGTATTATATGCCTCGGTCCAGCCTTAACAGAACGCTTTAATGCATTCAATGTGTTCATCGCGAGGACTTGGACTTCAGAATCATTACTCAGACTGTGTGCCACAGTATGTACATACTCGGACAAATAACCGCCAATTTCCTTGCAAGGCGGAATGCAGGATGCACATAAATACATCAGCTCCCATGCCCTAATTAACGAGTGCCTGTTTACAAGACAGCACAAGACCAACTACAGATCAGCAAGCAACATGGAGCAATGAGGAAAAAAGGAACACAGACCAACCAGTCTCGGCACATAGATAAAATCACTAGGGCAATGAGTAACAGCAACTAAATTAAGAAGTTGAGAACTTCAATTTAGAACCTAAAAACAAACCTATCAGGATTATTTCTTGTCTGCTTCGAGACTTGCATAAATAGTTCATCTCGGAGTTCAGAACGCTTCAAAGAATGCTTGTATAGTTTGCTAACAAGCTCAATGCGTTCATCTAAGCTCATAGGAGAAACTCGATCAGAGGAATCAACCCCAATATACTTCAGGATAACTTGGAACAGCTTAACTGCTCTACTAATAAGATCGCTGTTTATTTTAAGCAGCGAAGTTGGGATAGGTTCCTGTCAAAAGGTAACATCTAAATTTAGCATAGCATACAAAATGTGAAATAGGAATAGTAATATACAAACATTTTCACTCAAGACCTTTTGGTAACATAGCATATCCTCAAAGGTGAATTTTTCTCGAACTTGTATTCCAACTGTCCTTTTAGAGAAAAAACCGCGTTTTCCAGCTGAACTTAGCTGCTTCTGCATAGCCCTCAAGAATCCCTCCGCCTAAAAGAAGAAAAATCATCAGAAACTAAGAGTTGAATATCCACAACCCAACAAATTTCCAATCGCTCCTAAAAAAATATGTGGCATTTGGAAGTTTGGAGTACAAGGGATATTAATAGTTGCAATCTCTGAAATAGGAAATTTTGGATATTCACCTGGAACTTGTCAATCAACGGTATGGCACCAGCAAGTTCAGGTGGCATAACTGAAGACAAAGTATTCGGTGTACTGCAATTCAAATGACGTAATAAAGTTAGTAAAGTTGGCATAATTGCTACTTAGTGTAAATCCAACTTCCAACTCTCACTGATCACCAAAAAAAGAAGCCAATCCAAATGTAGCATACACGATGAAATGAAATAACTTACGGAGGAGCGAAGTTGGAACCATCAGAGTCATAATCGTCACCATTTGAGGTGGCAAAAGAGTTGTGTGAAGGGGTTTCAAACCCATTGCTAGAGCCAAATGAAGACCTGCTTGATCTCAAACTGTGTGCCATATCAGTTGTCATTTCTTCTAAGAAGCACGAATGCCAATAAATCAATTCAAAACCATCCTTCCCCCAAAATTCTTCCTCTTCTCTATTTCTCTATCACAATTGATTCAATCTAACCCTTTAGCTATCTCGTGGAAAGTTTTCTGTAGGACAAAGGCATTAAACAATCAGCATATAAATCCCCCAAAAAAAACTAAAAATGAGAACTTTGACAGTTAACCCAAGAGGCCAATACCCCAAAAAAATTAAATAATAAAAGCTACCCCAAAAAACATAGGCTAGAAATTGGGCCCAAGATAGAACTAAGCAGAACTAACAAATCCCATTTGCATTAAAGAATGCCGAATTTAAGATCAGAAGACATTAACCCCAATCCCTGAGATCCGGCACAAGTCCCAGAAAACAACAGTGGATTAACAGCATCTGAGTTCGAAAATTGCAGCTCGAAAGACCCAATGAATTAACAGAAAATTCTAGACCATATAACCAGAATGAAGTACGGATAGCCGGTAATAAGCTCCAATAATGGCAGCAGCAGAGTCGCGGAAAAACACTCAGCTAACGCCCAAATTCAAGAATGTCGACTAAATGCACTAAGAAGACCAACGGAAACAAGTAATAGCAAGAAGTAATCAGAGCACAGCATGTACCGCGGGAACTAATCAATGTCTGATGAAGGAATGACTCTTGCCCGGACCCAGCTAGAGAGAGAGAGAGAAATGAGAAAGGGAGGAGTGAAGGAGGGAGAAAGAAGGTGGTGAGGTCACGAGAGGATTTTAAAATTTTCTTTTGTGCTACGATAACAATTGTCCTATTTTTGCTTTTCTTATGATTTTAAATTATTACTATTACTAGTACCTTTCTTATTAATCATGAAGAATTCGCGTCGTTTCAAAGAAAAATCATGAAGAATTCGCGTCGTTTCAAAAAAAAATCATGAAGAATTCGCTTGTTTTTTCTTGTTTGTCTGATTCTTACAATTTGGACTGTCATTTTAACCCTTAATCGCTCCAAAGATTTTACTAAAATTATTTTCCCCGCCTTCAAAAAACAATAAAAAATAGTCAATACAAAGTATTATGCACGTAATATACATGAAATGCTAAAATTACAAGACATAAACGTGAGTCTGTATAATTTAGTTGTAACTTCATATTAAATTTATTACTTCACCCGTCTCATTCTAAGTGGCTCGTTGTTTTTAGACACATGAGTTAATGAGAATTGTGTTTTAAATATAAAATAATGTGATTTACGAAATTCAAAATGATTTTATATGTAAAAAAAAATTCTTTTTAAAATAAAACATTTTTAGTAGAACGGCTCAAAAAAAATCCACTTAGAATGGGAGAGAGAGGAATATTGTTATCTATTGTAAAATAACTATGAACTAGTTCAAAAGCTCATAGAGTCATAGGCATATTATGTTCAAAAAGTAGGAACTAATTTGATATTTGGGTGTCATCTAGTATTTAAATCATTCCACAATGATTGAAGATCTCTATAAATACAATACAAATACTATAGAAAAAGCGTATCTGTCTCATTTATGTTTAAATATGTAGGTAGTACTTAGTATTGACTATTGAATTTTCAGTGTAAGTAACCATCTAAAAACATAAATAAGGTAAATTTTCCGTTCAAATAAAATTTATGTAATTGGTAAGCGATGAACCAAATACAAGCAGAAATCATATTTGTTAGATAATTTAAATATGAGGAGTTTGACAAAATGCAAAATGAACTTCAATGAGCAAATGCTATACTGGCTGGTAAATATTTTTAGGGAAGGTTGCAAAGTAATTTTCTATCTATAATTATTTTTCATTGGACATTTTCTATATTATAATAATTCTAATTATAATAATAATAGTTATTATTATTATTATTGAAATTTTCTATAGAAAATATAGAGAAACGAGAGAAAGAATTAGTTTATCGAAATAAATGGGAAATTCAAGCTAGTCTTGTTGGTAAAGTGGGTTTATGTGACCAAAAGGTCAAGGTTTTGAATCCTACTAATGCTTCTATGAATCTGAGTCTATCACACTTGATTTTTCAAGTGTGGTTTACTCATTTTGTGTAGTTTTAATCAGTGAGGTTTTCAAATGTGGTGTACTTGTCGTGTGTAGTTTGCATGCTAAAAACCCCAGTTTTTCAAGTCATGTGATTTACTTGTCATGTGTGGTTTGTAGGATATTACACAAGAACGTAGAGTTTGCAAGCTATTGAGCAGAATACGGGTTTACGATTTTTCAAGTATGTTTCTGGGTCATGTATGATTTGCAATTTATTATGAGTGTGTTTGAACATGGAATTTAACCAATGACCGATCCTTAAATGATATATTATGAGTGTATATGAACATCTTTCCTTGAAACAATCAAGTTACTTCTCCCTTAATGCATAACATTAGAACATATAAAATTAAATTGGTGTATTATCGCATAGAAAACAAAATTTACCCGTTGAACATCTCCAAAAGTTATTCTCGTCATAAAGCGTACGCCATGGAGAAAAATATTAGTCAAAAATAAAATGAACTGCTCATATGTAATAGTTAAAGTGTAACTATAAAATTTAATAAATATATTACAGTAACTTACAAGCAAATACAGGTACAACAATTATTTATTATTATCATATCTCCATTTTTTGGATTTATTCTTGTTAAATCGTAGTTTGTACTTGATAATAGGATAATTACATGGATATATAAGAAGTTTGCCATATCTCGACATTACAAGAAAATGATGAGATTTATTCATCACATTTGACCAAAAACTAGTGATTATATAATATGAATGTAGTTTTTTATCTTTTAACACTTTGCAGAGATCGGCCATGAATTAATTTTCTAAATTTTGTCCGTAATATGTACTTTTCGATGTGGCTTTATCGAGTTTAACACTTTAACTTAGATATTAACTTAAATATTGGGCATATATGCTTTTTTAAAGGTGCTTAAATTAAGCACTTTTAAATGTGCGAAATAGCTTATTATATATATATATTTTATGTTATTACACATAGTATTTCATTATTACGTAAACTTCCCGTGATTATTAGATAACATTTCATATCTATTGACTATTAGGTGGCATTATAAGTACAAACATAACATATATTAACAATAATGTAACATTAAATCCAAAAATAAATAAATAGATAAACAAACTTAAAAGTGGCACAAGCTTACTTCGAACAAGTTCAAGCAAGAAGCTAAGGTTTAGACTGTTGGTTGGGCACCACTATTTACCAACCACAGGGCTTCAACTCAATTATTAATTTATAGAAACAAAATATTATTCCTCAAAAGGAGAAGAATAAATAATAGTGCCATATAATTGAGGAAAAAGACATTGCTACTGACAAAAAAATGTTTTGGTATGTTGTTTTGGAATGCTTCCAACAATTGCGACGTGACAGACCCTCCATTTTTCTTGACAATGGATGACGGATTCAAGATTATCGTACTATACTCTTAATTTATCGTAATATCAATTGGAAATATGGTTTTATTTTTTTAATGGTTTGGTCATTTGTATAAAGCATTTATTGAGGTCACATGTTTCATACAATGAAGTGGTTAAGCTAAAATCTTGGCGTGATTTTACTCGATCAGTTAATGGCCATAACTCTGATAGAATCATGGGGTCCTAGGCGTCACACATGATTGTTTCTTTTAGTTAATTCGATACACCAATTTATAACAAGTTTTCCCTAATAGTAATTGCATTAAAAAATAAAATTGAGAAACATCTAATTAGGTGTGATTTCACGCAGCCTCTCGTAAATACGTTTTCACATTACACTTTCTCTATATTATAATTATATCGATAAATATAAAATGTTCACTCAAACGAAGTTGTTTGTACTATGTGGGTGATGATCGCCTACTATATAGTTTAGTGAAATATTCTATCACGTCTATGAGAGAACAATGTCTTCAATGACAAAATGAATTTAGATTATGTGTCAGTTTAAGTAAGATTATCAAATTGTTATGTTATTGGGACGAATACATTAATCCGCCCACCAACAAAAAGACGGTCTATATGAAAAGTAAATGGAATGAAATTAACACAATGCAGCTGTTATGATTCAATTTTTGATCTTTATTTCAGATTTATTGTGAAGAACTATAGTGGGAGAAGATAGATGGGAGCAAGCAGAGCGAGAGCAAAGCAAGCTATATTATATTCTTGGTCTACAAATATGAGCATAGCCTATGTGGCACACAAGTTGAGATTGATAATGCTTATTAAATAAAATTTAAAGTGTGTTCAAAGGTAAATGATAAATATTTATTTCAGAATCAAATAAAAAGGTATTTGTCTAGTTCAATTAATGAAGAGGTAATAAATTTGAAACGAATAAAAGGGCATTAACTGGAATTTTAAGACCGTTCCAGATTGCAAACAAAAAAAAAGTTCCATTAATCTATTTAAAGTTAAATGATTTTACCTTTTTTAACCCATGGTCCATTACTGAGTGGTAGGTAGCTAAAACTCTTTCTTATAAAGAAAATTATTTTCAACATTTGAAAACTAATCTTGAGTGATGCGATTTACTTACACAAAGAATTGTATTTATAGGTTTAAAATTCACCTCATCGAATCAAAAAAAGTAAGAAAAAATATAGTCACTTTTCTAGTATACTATCGTTAAAATGTACTCCTCCGTCCACCAAATTCGTACATTTAATTCTATTTTGATCCGTCCACTAAAAATATTCACTTTCTTTTTTAGAAACACTAACTTTATATTTTTACCCTAAACTTATCCACTTATTTATAAAAAAACATTCATGGCCCACCTTTATACATTCACTATTCATTAATATATTCATTTATTATCTCAATGACACACATTTATTTTACACTCATTACACTTTATTAAAGCTCGTGCCATCAAAATCGATGAACGCTTTTAGTGGACGGAGGGAGTATATATTTTATACACCTGGTCACTACATTTGTAACAATGACAGTTCCAAATTCATTATCTCAAATCATTTATGGCATTAATTTAGACTTAATTAAACTGAGTTGGATATTCATTTTGTACTTTGTGAACAAAAATATTATTTTGTAATTATAATTGAAAGGCCGGCCATGCCGGCTTGATGCCCAGAACAGCAAAATAAGAGGCTTCAATATATGGACAGGTGGAAGAAATTATATAAAAATGAATAATGATTAGGCGAATGAATTAAGTCACGAGACATGGGCCTTGACTCAGTCGCCATTCACGTCTTCAACCATTTTTGTAAACATTATTAATTACTTTATTTGTGACAATCAATTCATTGGAAAGTGGCATCATGCATATCACAACCACCAATCACTAAAATTTAAAACCAAGGCAAAAATCATTTGTACCATGTCCTTCCAAAATATGTACATTTTTCTTCGTATTGCTCTAAATATATATTTTAATTACAAATACGATCCTACATCATATTGACATTTTCAATGTCGAACATTTTGCATTGCTTCCACATCATATGTAAAATAAATAGTGAATTATATATATATTCAAGTTAGGAATGTCAATTATAACCACCAATATAAAATGTCAATTATACCAACTTATCGGCTTTATTGGACTATTATCACCAAATAGTTGGACCTATTGATACTATTTGGTGATAATAGTCTAATAAAGTCGATGAAGTTGCTATAATTGACATTTTACGCCGCTATTATAATTGATATTCCTAACTGACTATATATATAAAAACTTTTCTCAAATAAATATATATATTAAAAGAGAAATCATATGTCAGATATCAACTTCAATTAAAAGATTTACCCACATTGCCAAATTCATATTTTTTGCCCTTATCTTGCCAAATGTTCAACTTATATCCCCTTTTTTTCTTTATTCCTTGAGTTGCCAAATGTCCGATGTTAGTTGCATTTTATTCTCTGCATACATGTACATTAAATAACTTAGCATTCAATAGACTAAATATCTAAAAGAAAGTTGTGACAAACTCAGTCAATTGCAAGTTTTTAATAGTTTGAATTTGGTTTTAAAAAAGGTATTTTTATTATTATTTCAGTGTATAACTATATTAAGTTTATTTTGAATTATACCAACATGTTTAATTCACAATATATACCCCTTGTAAAGGTCATAGACCGGAGTAGGAATCCCAATTTCCCATCCCCAACTCAAAAATATATTATGCATTTATTTTTGTTTAAATGTACAGTAAACAAAGTTTAATACAGTATAAAACACTATTAAGCTCTCGGCCACTAATCAAGCCACGATTTGTTTTTTTTTCAATCTTCTGTTGACATAGTTAGCGACTAATTAAGCAACGTTAATGACATTCCAAAGCTCTATACGGTAAATGGTTGTAATAAGCTCAAAAAAATAAATAAATAAATTCGTGTCGCGTCACGTGGTTGGTGTTGACTCCTGCCACTGCCAGTGAGAAGGAGAACATCCATTTTGTTTTTGAACAGAGGATAATATGTCTGCCTTTATTTTGAAATAGAAAGAAAGCGTTTCTATCACTTATATTTTGGGAAACACCATTCTATGATGATAGAATACGAAACACAGTGTGCGTGTATTAGCCTAGTGGTAGAGTGGTTAATCTTGCAAGTCGAAGCCCCGTGTTCGAGTCACCGCGACAAGTACCTTTAAAATTTTGTATTAATTGACCCAAAAAAAAAATACGAAACACAGCACATTATTTATATAGAAAATTTCACATGCCAGATGCATAAAAACAATAAAAATTTACCAGCCACTTTTCGTTTAAGTTGAAAGATGTAACTTCCTTAAAGTAAAGCCCAATAATAACAGCTTAGAGGATCGAGCTTAATCACCACTTAGGCCCATTGGGCTTCTATGATAATTGTAACTTGTAAGGCCGAACGTTAGTATTGTCCAATTGAGTTTATAAATTCTAATTTGAATTAATGAACTTTTATTAAAATTTATATTTTTCACTAAATTTAATTAGGATGAATGTACACGGATTTTGCCAAAAGATAAATAGCACATTTAACGACTTGTAAATAGTATGAGAGGCACCATTTTAGCATAAGTTGATATATTTCCACGTGCCATGTGACTATGTTTGTAAGAAATTTATAACACAGGTTTTGTAGTTGGAGTGGCCATGCAACTAAGAGGGTGTTTGGCTGAGTTTATAAGTTCTTTAAAACAATTTATAAGTTGTTTAGAGGCTTATAAGCTGTTATAAAGTGTTTGACAAAATAAGTTCCTGAACAGTTTATAAGATGTGAAAATAAGCTCCAACAGCTTATAAGCTCCCCTAAAAATAAGTTGGTCAATCCTAACTTATTTTTTCATAAACTTATAAGCAATCATGAATTTACCAAAATAACCTTATTATAGTTCGTTATTTCTTATACATACACTATCAACTTCACATCTCGTCAATTTTATCTCTCTAACTATGATTTTCTCTCTCTAACTCACGATTCTTTTTCTAGCTTATAAGATCAATTATCCAAACATTTTAACAACTTATAAACACTTGAGACATTACCTCTTATAAGTTCTTAAAACATCTTATAAGCTCTTGGAGCTTATAAGCTCTATAAAATAAGCTTAGCCAAACATCCCCTAATACAAGTAAACTGTACATTAGACAGCATAAAAGTGTAACCTAATTTATCGGTTGTAAAGGAGATGGTTACTGAGCCCAACTCCAGCATTTGTACCAACACACTAATTTGATGCCCGAATCTCACTTTTTTTTGATATCACCCGCATTACCTTTCACACCCCACTCTCCCTATCTAGCCGCAAACCACACAGACATGAAACCACACTAGCATGCGCTCAAACTCATGAGGCGTTTGATGGGATTCAACATGGACCTCTTGTGAGGAACTCACTTTTCGGGCGTCGCAGATATCTCACATTATTTCACACCAATCTCGTGATAGCATAATAAGAGAGTTTTTTTATGATTCACATTGATAATCAGGTCATGATGAAATATTTTAAATAATCTTTTTATTCTCATATTTGTATGACCGATTAGAGTTGATAACAAAAATTTGTGTTAATAAAAGTGTAAAACCATAGCCACCTTCAACCATCCTTGTGCCTATTTGAACTGTATACTCAAATCCGATCTCGATCAAATTTTTGGGAGCCCAGACGGAACTCTAATGAACTTATGGTTGGAGTTTGTTATTGTCTATTAAATAGTCGTTTCTCACTGTAATCTGTATCTGAAAATCATAGTGAAATCTCTGGCTTGACATCACCCCCAGATCTAGTCGTAAGACGAACTGAATAAACAATTCTCGTATTCTTTATTTTCTGTCGTGATTGTGGTGTGTGTTTTTCCCAACAAATTGAACTATAATAAAGTGCATTTAATTGCTCATATGGTATGAACAAATTTATAAAGTGTTTAGTCTTTCAAAATGCATTTCAAGTTGTAGTAGCTAACTTTGTATATTAATTGCTCATTCATTTGAAATCCGATTTCAGTAATTAGTTCATTTGAAATAAGAATTAAAGTAATTAAGTAAATACGCTAAATTCGACTACCGAAAACCTAGATTACAAAAATACAATTTATTTTCACTAATTGCGAATGGAACACCATATTCAAATATAGTTTTACTAAGCACATCATGATAATCTTATGGAAACACTAATATTTTAAGATTCAACTTAAAGTGTAATATCTCCATTTTTGACTAAGACTAATTGGAATAATGTGCAATCCTTTTTCTCTAACTAATTTGGCCGACACGCACTCTCTCTCTCTCACGAGAAGAAGCGACAATTTACCCACTTACATTTTTTCTTTTAAACAGAAAAAATAATTGAAATCCATTATTCATTCTAATAAAGATTACCTATTTATTAAACAAAAAATCAATTAACACAGAAATTTTATTTGTCAACGCTCAAACAACTCCATCTATACTCGAGCGCCTCCACCAACCCATCAAAACTATCAAACCTCGAACTCACCACATCAATTCCCACCCCCAATTTCTCCGCCCCGCTGCCGTCACCGGGCCGTGCGCCGCCGCCACCATCCGCGGGCACATCCGCCTAACCATTCCCCAATCCAGCCCCACTTCTGCCAAGCTCTTCAGCAGCCCCTCCACCTCCGCGGTACTCGTGAAAACAATCGCGTCCACTCCGCACTCCTCTCGAATATGCCCCACCAGCTCCGCCACGCCGCTGAGCCACCGAGTCTCGTAGGTGTTCACTCTGACCGCCACCCAGCCCCGCCGCTCCAGATCCGCCAGCAATTTCGGCACCACCGGCGGCTCTTTCAGTCCAATCACGGCCGGGACGGGGCACAGAACCTTCCTTCCCAAACCTAGTCCCAACGCCTCCACCAGGCCGCTCGGCGTCGCCACCGGCGGCACCAGAACCCTAATTCTCCTAGGATTCTCGCATAATCTGCCGATAAAAGGTTCATCCAGAAGCTCCGAATCTTTTCCTAGGGCTGAGATTGTGAAAATTTCTCCTATTGGGGCTATAGGAGGCGCGTCGATTCCGGCCAAGGCTTCCGAGAAGGCGTTGATTCCAGTTCTGGAAGTGAATGCTACGGCGGAGAAGTGGCGGAGAGGAAAATTGGGTGGGAGCAAGAAGTTTTGGATGGCGGAGATGGTCGCCGGAGTGGGCTCGACGGTGACGGTAGGGCACCAGAGAGGGGTCCAGCCATTTAGGTGGATGAGGCGGGAGAGCCTGCCGGCGTAGTTCTGCGGGGTGGTGAAGGCAACAAGGCGGCCGGCAGACGGAGGAGAAGGCGGAGGAGGAAATTGCTGTAAATTTAGGATTGCCATTTTAGGCGCACCATTTTGTACATTCCCTGTCTAAATTATCTACATTTTTGAAGGGCCCCACAACACAACCATATCTAGAATTAAGTTAATTTATTATTTCGCTTGTTTGACTATTAGTGTAGGTATTATATTTGTTGATTTGATAATGTGAGAACTTACTTCTACTCATGTCACACATTAGATTAGGGTAAACACCAATTAATAATCTAACATTTATAATTTTTTATGTTTGTATTCTAACGTAAGTATATTGACAAATCTAACAAGTTAGATTGTCTTCAAAGTCTTGCTCGATTGTCTTCAAAGTCTTGCATGCCTCTTACTGATAAACTCAACAAAACACCTTACCTATTCTACTTAGTGTTAGATCATCTCCAATGGAACCTCATATTTCTAGGTTTTTGTTGATATTATCACAACAGATATATCACCATATTCTCCTTCTCCTTTTTCACCTGTAACATTATCTCTTCACATTTAGGTTTTTGTTGACATCATTATACACATAACTTTCCACTCATTTTCAACTCACTCAATATTTATTCACATTTTATTTTAATTTCACATTAATTATTTTTAGTTTAATGTAAATTAACAAATAATATAGCCATCGCCTTCTCCCTCTCCCAAACGGCGGCCAACCCCATTTTTCCTCTCCCAACAACGGCAAACTAATCCCAACGATGGCCAACCCTTAATAAATTATGATGTTCAGTTAACAAAATCATAATTAATTATTAATAAATCATATTCAGTAAAAAAATTACTTTCCAACATTAAACGATGGCAACTTTCCTAAAAATATGTTAGCCGCCGTCAAAGTGGCCACCGACGAAGTTAGCTGTTGTTGAGCACAACGACAGCTAACATCGCATATGGCCACTTTGCCAGCGGTTAACCTATGTTTTGGAAAACCACATCGTTTTATGTTTGAATGTGATTTTTTTATTGGATATATGATCTATTAATATTTTTTACATAATTCGATCACAAATTAAACTATTTTTTATACTTATTTTAACTAATATTTACGTGCATGCAAAAGATATATAATTCAGGTGAATACGAGAGACATGAATATATTAACCAATTAATATATCACATATATATATTTTTTAAAAGAAAGAAAAAGAAAAATAGACGATCAAAGAAAGAAAAAGAAAAATAATAAAAAATTATGATTATGACCCATTTTTATAATACCTCCTGAAATGTGAAATCACATTTTCTCTCTCATATCTCCTCTCATTACCTCTCCATGTGCCTTCCCACTCACTTACCCCAACGATGATTATCAATAATGCATGTTCAATACCTCTCACCGTTGGGGATGCTCTTAAGCAAAAGGAATGAGTGGTGTGAGAAGGTACTAAAACCCTAAAATGTTGAAATTCAAGTCTGAAAACAAATAACGTAGTGACATAACTTTCTCTCTTTTGTTTAGCTTATTTAATTCCATATGTGCCAGCTAGACAAGAAGGTCTAAATTTCGGGTGCCACCTAGGCAAACTAGGTCCGATTCCAGTCATTAGGATATGAATGTTAAAAAACTACAACACTTATGGTCTAATTTGTTATTATATTTATGTTGGAATATAGATGTAGAAAATAGAAATCTTTGGAATGTTATATGGTATTTACCCCATTAAATTATATGTCGTCTTCATAATGTTTTAATAATATTTCACCTTTTTGCAATAATAATTTCAAAAGCGCCAACTTTTTCCGCTAGATTTGGTGTTTTATCAAAAGGTTCAAAACTACGGTGATATCAATCAAAAGCTCAAATTATGTATTCTCTTCATCCCGGTATGTTGACTTCTTTCTTTTTGCATATAGATTAATAAGAATTATATTTTGTATGTAAAGTAGTGTGTGATACGAAATTCAAGTGCTTTTTAGTGTAACATTGTTTCCTTTTGGAAAGGGTCAACAATAACGGGACAATCCAAAAAAAAACGAGTCAACAATAATGGGACGAATGAAGTATAATTTTAAGAATATCATGAATTATTAATAATCAAATATCTAAATTAGTGAGACAAAAATTTCAGAACTATAGTTAATATTAACTCAAATGCCCAAACCATTAATATTGTAACAAAAGTATTATGACTAACGATTTTTGTCGGTGAAATACTAATATGTATTTCCAATATTTTATAATAAATAATGACTTGACAAAATAACATTTTGTACTATAGTTAAAAAATATGATGCAACTCCATAATTTACAAAGTTTGTTGCTAATTTATTTTGATTTTACAAACCATATTGCTGATTTCTTTCTAAAAATTGCTGTTGATTCATTTAGGATAGTGGTCAGGTATAAATTGTAGTTTTTTAATTTGTGATTCATTTGTTCTTGATTAGGATTCTCAATCAATTTATAGATTGTGATTGTTATTTATTAGCTATTTATGATTTTTAGGACTTGTGTTTAGTAAATTCTTATTTGTTTAAAGTACGAAGTCAGCATTCCGTCGACATTATCCAATACATTTTTGCTACAATCTCAATTGTTTGGATCTTTGATTAATACCACCTATAGTTTAGGATATTTTTTGTGACAACCTCAATATTTCGAACATTTGTTTGATATCATCAATAATTTAAGACATTTTTTAGACTAAGAAGAAAATTTAGGCCATTGATTGATATTTACCCATAAAATAACATATTTTTTCCTGTTTGAACGCCAAAACAAACACATAAAAGTCAAGATAAGAAATACAATGGTCTATTGAAAGTTGAAACTTGCAAAAGAAATTATTTACCCCATCCCATTTGAAATATTTCACCTTCTTTTTTGGGTTATCCCATTATAAATGTCTCAAAAAATGACACTTCAAATAGGATAATACAAATTAAAAGACATAATAACTGTACTGCTACTTTTATGTTTCAAAGTTGTTGATACGAAACGGAATAAACACAGCTGCACAAGTAAAAATAACTCGTGGTTTTAAAAAAGAAGTAATTCGTTATTTCTGTAGTTGTCCTGAAAGTTGTGTATACTCGAAATATGATATGAGAATGAAGAATAGAAGATGAGAAAGTCAAGTGTAGCAAATGCCAGCTTGTCAAAATTTTGGATGTCTATGCCTAATGAGGAGAAGAATATCCAACAACAGTGAAAAGCTCTCGGCAGATTCAAATCCCGCTTAAAAAATGAAGATGCTTTTGGGAAGATTCAGTTGGATTTGAGAGATGATCTCCGCAACTTCTCCATGACTTCTCGTATACGGTCTGATATATTGGTATAAAGACATCTCTGCGCAGCCTCGTCCAGTCCGCACATGGTCTTGGGCCATCCAGAATGAGAAAATGATAAATCCTTCGACATGTCTGCTGCCTCCTGCTTCAGTTTTGGGATATCAAACACAATTGGCTCGCCTATATGTATTCGAACATCCTTGTTCCACAAAGGGAAAGGAGGCCTCCTACCAAACATATAATTCTCAGGCATAACCTGCAAAAAAATATATAAAAAAATGCTATATCATTATGCATTCAATTACTTTAGGAAGGAGTGACTAAAAAAAAATTACTTTATGAAGGAACTAGTGAACCATTATGGTAATCACATACATTTCTGGAAGGCGCTACTACGACAAACAGAACTATTAGCAGTAGTGGATAACTTCTAAAGTATGCCCAATTCTTCTATTGTTTTCTCAAATTTATATATGGGGCCAAAAGAAGTTATTGATAGAGAAATATGAAAATTTACTGGACGTCGGCCCAATCCAAGCCTTTAGTTCTGTATTTCAAAAGAGTTAATATCTGAAAAAAATGCCATATGCAAGTCACTATTATACTAATCAGATTGCAGGACATATCTCAAGTGCTTTAGCCGAAGCAAGAAACACCAACAACTGCAGGGATAGCTTATGCGGCGTCTTTTCAAGCAATACTGAAGGTAATTCTGCAACTCCAATCTCCAATATTCACCATTATCAGTAAGCTTAAGACTGTCTAAGCTATGCAACTCACCAAAAACTATTCAAGAATCCAAAACTCTATACGTAGTTCATGTGTACCGAACAAATTTCTGCATGCTAGCAAGGTGAAAGACAATTTGACTCCAACAAAGTTTACTGAGATTATATGATATATGATCAAGTTTATTTATATGCAGACACTTTAAATCGTCTCTCTGTTATAGAACAAGAAAAGACTCAAAAGCAGAATCAGATACTTTTTCAAATCCTAAAACAATGAATGCTTTCCAATAAGCAAGAATATAAGAGCCTTCATTATACAATGTGCGACAGTGATAAATAGAATACCAAAAATGCTATGCTTTCCTCATTTTGGCTGAATTAGAAAAATAAAAAGATTTAAGACAGTAAGTCCTATCCATTTCAGTAACCATATATCTAAAATGGGTTACGGAAACCCTAACTTATGCAATTAGAAATGATGGGTGTTTTAGCATGTGTGCCTTGCATGATTTGGATTTAAATTTCGACATAGATTCAAAAGCCTGGAGTGGTGATGTTCAACCATGAGGTAGGTTTAGTTAACTGACGGCTGGTGGTAGTGGAATTGTGCCAGAAAGATATGCAGGAATCCTACGTATTTTGTCATAAACGACTATGCGTCTGTGATAGCATGCCACCGAAGGTGATCCAAGTTTATCGGCGTCGCGAGAAGAATCAGAAGTGATCAATGACGTTTTATTTTCTTTCCTTTTTAGTTCCTTAAATTATGTATTTCTTTTCTATAGGAGTTCTATTTTTGGGTAGTTGAATTATGGCCTTGTTCATGGGCCTTAGGGTATATTAATTCAATGGGAGTCTTACCTAGGGTTACGAAGGAATTAAGTTTGTGTGCAGCCGTGTGTTTATCGGTTGTGGCAGAGATTTCTCTGTGGTCCTTAGTTAAGGAAGTTTGTGTGTGTGAATTTGTGTTCTATATTCTGTCCGGTGACTATCAATTGGTCCGACCTGCCGTCCTTCTCGATGATTTAAGACAGTAAGTCCTATCCATTTCAGTAACCATATATCTAAAATGGGTTACGGAAACCATAACTTATGCAGTCATGAAAAGTTATTTGTTTCATCAACTACTTATTCAGTTATTTGCTAAGCTTACATCATACTTAAGTAAGGAGGTAAAGTTTTTGATAGAAGCAAGGAGGTAAATTGAGCGTTCATGATGCGTGTTTTAGCATGTGTGCCTTGCGTGTTTTGGATTGAAATTTCGACATAGATTCAATGTTGGATCGTGTAATTGACCGAGTGTTTTGAAAGCCTGGAGTGGTGATGTTCAACCATGAGGTAGGTTTAGTTAACTGACGGCTGGTGATAGTGGAATTGTGCCAGAAAGATATGCAGGAATCCTACGTATTTTGTCATAAACGACTATGAGTCTGTCTGTAGTGTGGGTGTAATTGTACCATTAAATTCAGATTTCAGACTCAATTGCACACAAACAATCTTCAGGGCAAATATGCGCTCATAATTAAACTTTAAGGGTGTTTTCGTACATTTTCTCATTTAAGTGTTTGTTAAACAAATCTGACAATGTGTTAAACCACAAATATGCAAATGTGTAAATATTGGTGAATGACAATTCTGCTCAATATGTTTTTCATAGAGAGAAGAAAACTCGATAGTTTCAAGAACTCAAAGCTCAAAGTGATATTGTACAACTTATTTGCTATTGTCAAAATGGAATCAGAATTAGTTGTATCAACAATTGTAAATAGTATAGGTTGCTAACTTGCCCATGAATTCTGAATTTAGTTAAAATCATAACTCAATCTGCCTAGATAATCAAGCACAAGAAAAACAAGATCACAATTGACAAACTTTCTATGGTACGTTATTTTAATTTGATGACATAAGGATACCTGTTCAAAACCACGATGAACTATTGGCAAAACTATTGGAGTTACGGGGGCACGAACAATGAGACTGGCAGTTCCCCATTTCAACCTCCGTATAGGTGCATCTTCTTGATACACTTTCCCTTCTGGAAATGTATGCAACTGTTCATTTGGCATAAAAGAGAACAGAAACTTCAGAGCAACTGCATTTTATTCTATTTATTGGAAACATATATTTATAACAGTAGCACCAGGTCATGGTATTGACAACACAACCACAACTGATGTTTGGGTTCACAGACACTTCACTTTAACTTAAAATTCACCAAACAACATAAAAAATGCATGAGAATTGCCTGCTTTACATCACAAACTTTGATAGTAGTCAACCCTGGTAGCGATCTACAGATCATCATAATTATTAGGTTGCAAGGTCACAAAACATTCAATACCTTGACTTTATATTTTATATTTTTTCTGAGCATATATGGGTTTACAGATAGAATTATATAACTGAACATCATTATTTATTCTTCAATTGATGGTTACAATAAATTTAGCTGCTTTCAGTAGTTACTGGGGTGCCGACTGAGGAAGACATTTGATATCTTCTAATATAAGATCTTCAGCACTTGTGAAATCACAAGTAGAATTGATACAATCGTCCACTGTCATTTACACCATGGAATGAGTGTTTGATTGAAGTAAAAACTCTGAGTACAGTCACTAAAAAATTTGGTGGTTCGAAAAAAGACGTGAAGTAAAATGAAATAACTGGTTCTAAACTCACTACTCACTAGCCAATATGTAATGTGAGACAGAAACTTATGCCCTTCCCACATAGCAAATGCTCACACCAAAGCTTCAGATCTCTTTGTATATTACAGGGGTGAAGAACAAAATTTTGCAACATAAAAATGAGTTACTAATAATTGATATCAGTGGTCACCAATTTCTACCAATATACATATGAGCTAAGAGGAAACATGTGCAACAAGGAAGTACCATATCCTTCAAATATTTAAAAAGAAATAAGACAATGGAGAGTACCCAAGCTCCATTAGCCAAGCGATCAAGAGCCTCGTTCATGTGCTCCTGATAGATTCCACCACCTCTTGTTATAGGAATACATTTCCCTGTTAATATTACGCTCAATATGACTACAGGTAACTGTTATTTCAGAAAACTAGTTTATACTTAATAAAAAGTAAGCATAAGAAACCATCAATAATAACTGGAAACAGAAACATCATAAGTAGTGAAAAGTTCCCCAACTAGGCCAGACCCTGATGTAACGTTAGTCCCTCGGATGAGGATGTACAAAGCCTAAAGTTGATGTAAAAGAATTATATCATTGAACTATTAAAGATTGAACACCAAAAAGAAAAAGAATGTGCAAACCCCTCATTATACTGTTACAAAGATCAGCTATTGTATCTAAGTATTCCAAGTGCCTAGTTTCACAAATTTTGTTCCACATAGTCTATCAATAGTCACATATAATCACAAACCGGCAAAGAGGATTGGGTTCAGCAACTCAAAGAAAATGCTCATTGCCACTTGCCAGTAGAAACACTCGCACAATGTACCACTCCATGACCGAATACAACACTGAAGAACTTATGCAGAACATATATAAACTAAATAACAAAACATACCAAGTCGAAAACAATATGAATACACTGGGTTTTTGAAGCATATGTCTTCAGCTGCCAGTACCCATCTCCCTAACTCGACATCTGTTATGGGAAAACCCTTGAATCCCCACAATACTGGGTCATCCAACCTGAAGCAGAAACAATTAAAATTTAGTTGCAATTTCCAGTATATTTTGTCAAACAAGCAAAAGTAACTCTTATCGCGCAATAGAAATAGTCAATTAAAAAATTCATTATTACCCAATCAAATAAAAATAATAGAAAATACATTCCGATCTCATGGAAAAGCCCCTATAATTATTCACCGTCCTCCAATAACTTTCACCAAACACAATTTTTGCCAAGAACATTCAAATGAAACAATGCAGATGCAGAATCGCAATAGGTAGCATCAACAATGTCCGAAATAGTCTGTATTTAACCAAAACTTCCAGCACAAAATCAAACACAGAAGTACCACTTTACATGAGAGGATGACTGACGTGGACATGTGATTGCTGACGGTGATAAGAGGGACGCCGGGCGGGCGGTGTCGGACGAGGCGGAGGAGGGTTTCGGGGTTGTAAACGGTGGTAGTATTTAGCAGATTGGCCACAGCCTTGGCGAATGCTCCCACCGCCATGATAATCATCTTCCGAGGTACTCCGCGTAGGTGATCTCCTCTCGCCGCCCATTCCATAGTCCTCATATTTGCCGCCGCCGCCTGAGGCTCGTTTTGTTGATTCCGAGTTGGTTGATGGAGCTTAGACTAAAACCACAGGTGCAGTGTGTTCCATTTTCATACTAATTAATGGTTTAAGCCACCAGGTTTGGTTATCGTCGGCTGTTTGGTTTGCCACGTAGTGGATTTTAGAGGTGGTTTTAGCTAAATTTCTGGAGATAAAACTAAATTTTGAGTTTTAGTAATATATACAGTATGAAATGTACAGGTTTGAGAATAATATAATTTAATGATAAATCACCATAAGTATACTTTCATATTTCAAAGTTGTTTTTTTAGTATATATACATACTTGTAGGATTGTGAATTTTAAGCTCTAAACCTCAAATGCAATACTCCGAGGTCCCAGAAACATATTTGTGTGGTGTTAATCAATGATAAATTGATTGCTAATTTCATAATGGGAACTTTATATGTAACCAAAAGAAATAGTGAGATAAGTTTTATATTCATACTCATAAAAACATGAGTTTTATAGTCATTCTGGATTAAAAAGACATAACTATCACTGGGTCCATCATTTAAAATAATAACTCTCATCTCTCACTCTCTGCCCTAAAAACTACCGAAAATAAGCGCCCTCTTTCTCTCTGCCAAAAAAATTGAATGAAATTAAATTAAAATTGGTAAACATTAATTGTAAAAGAGGTTGGTAAACATTTAATTTATAAAATTACTAGACATTGAATTCAAATCATAAACGAATTCTTTTGTAACATTACAATTTCAAAGAGAGGAAGAGAGACGAAAATAATTAATAGAACAAGTTGTTACCTTTTTTTCAATCAAACAGTGGAAATCGAGCATTGCTAGCTGGATTAAGGTAAATTAATATCCGTATATAATTTTTTTTACATGATCTTGAGTACACGGCTGTACACGGTTGATGATTTACAGCCTAAATATGTTTTTTAATAGTTTTATGTTATTGGAATGATAACTTTAATATTTTTAAGAAGAAGAAAAATACGTTATTGAGTACATGGTTGTACACGGTAGTAGTATTATGCGTCACATATTTTATTTGTGTTGATTTTATGTTAATAAAGTGATTAATTTAACATCTAGGATCATTTAATTAGTTAAATTTAAAAATATGATTTGCTAATACTGAACTATGTATAATACACGGCTATACCGTGTACTTATGAATTTCAAACCATGCACAGAACTCATCAGTGCACGACGTTTATAAGTGCATGGTCGTGCACGGTACACGACCGTGCATGGTCGTGCACGGTACACGATCGTGCACAGTCGTTCACTATAAACGATCGTGCATGGTCCGTGCACGGTGCACGACCGTGCATGGCCTTGCACAGCAGTACACGTCTGTGCACGATCAATGTCGGTCAATATCTACACACAACACATCCGGTGCATCCTATGTATATGACTATTATCTTTTATATCTTATTTTGCAACAGATGTCTTGGCAACGATCGTGGTAGTAGTTGGGACAGAGCAGAGTACACGGTGCTAACCGTGTACTTTCGATCACACTAATTTTCACAGAAAATCACAACAAATGCAATCTAAATTCAATTTCTAAGTTGCTAAACTCACAAACTATCGAAATTTCATTACTACACGGTTGTGCACACCATGAAAACTATCGTATCATATTAAAATTCAATTTTAAATATCACATTACTCACCGGAGGCGATGACGCTCGTAAATCGGTGTCTGAAGTTGAAGTTCGTCGACCCGAAGCAGAAGATCGACGGTGTGATTGTGTGCGCGACGGCGGCTGCTCTTGCGAGGAAGCTTCTTCCGTCGTGGAGCTCTCTCCTTCAGCCGCCGCATGCTCGACCGCGTCCGGAGAGTACCTTGGATCTGTATCCGTATCACTCATGTTGTGCTAATGTGTGATTGAATTTCAGCTTCAAATTGCGTCGTGAGAGAGAGAGAGATGGGTTTGTTGCGGTGAAGAGGGAGTGCGTTGTGTGAGTGAGTGAGTAAGAGAGAGAAATGAGTTTGGTGTGAGAGAGAGAGAGAGAGAGAGAGAGAGAGAGAGAGAGAGAGAGAGAGAGAGAGAGAGAGAGTAGGGCACGGCTGAAGAGAGAGAATATTCTTTTTTTTTTTAATTTTTTCCAGGGATCATTTTATCTTTTTAAGTCAAAATGACTATAAAACTCATATTTTATGGAGTAAGCTATAAATCTTCCACTCCTATTTTTGTTCGGCTACTTACATACATTAACATTTTCATAATTATTCACGGTTCATAAATGGAGTATGACAATACTTGTAGCATTATTTTATCGGTGGTATGTATTCATATATAAAATTTAAGATGTTTGTATAACTCAAATTCATAGGCGTGATTATCTTTCGGTTAATCGAAATTTAAAATGTAGCAAATTAATAACCAAAACCGACACTGATAAATTAATCGGTTAATTTACTTATAGATTTGTCAAAGGGTATTCGAAATTAACCAATTTTTATTATAAAATAAAACTTCTCACCTAAAATTTAATAACCTCCATTCTTTGAGTCAATGTTATACTTCACAAATTTCCAATATTTTAAAAGTTGTCCCAATTAATTGAAAGGATAAATACCACATAATATTTCAATGTTTTCGACTTTTTATATATGTATCATAACGTAAGTATAATAACAAATCAGATCACAACCTTTTAAACGGAGTCATACTAATATCCTGATCATTAGAATTCGACCCATTGCCCCTACATGACATGCCAGAAATTCATGTCAAATATACACATGAAATAAATTAAAAAAAACACGAAAATCTAATAAAAATAACAATTTGAATCAAACAAAAAATCATCGTTTTAATTTTCATCCCTCACAGAACAAGTAAAACACCTAAGCAAATCCTTTGTGATGCCGCTGCTGTCGGATAAAATATTGGAAATAAAAGCATTATATAGTTCAAAGACAATTAAAGCTAGGGATGATAATGAATCGAATCTTATTAGGTCCAGATCCAAATTTAATTTTTTTTATTTGAGTCGGATTCGATCCGATTTATTGGATCCAAAAAAAATAGATCCAGACTTAGATCCATAAGATCTGCAGAGTCCATGGTCTAGACTCGGATCTACATATTTTCTCTTCTAAAATAAATCATAAATCAACTATAATTCACAATAACACCATAATAACAATCTAAATATACAACACTATAATAATTATTTAGAATTTCTACAACATCACTGTACAAGAAGATATTAGTTACAAATTTACTTTTATTTTAATGACACAAATAATATTACAATAGGAATAGAAGTAACATACATATCTTAGCAAATAGACCAATCATATCTAATTCATATTTTTTTTTCAAATTCAAGATACAATTTTTTAATGTTATTGACATACCATCCAATTCTATAACATAATTTATTCAACGTCGATTAGAAAGAAAAATAATATAATATATTTATAAACAAAATAAAATTACATATATATGGATCCATGGGCCGGATTTGGACCGAATCTGGATCTCAGAAATTAATATCCATATCCAAATTCGGATTTTAAATGAATGATCCGGATCCGATCCAGATATATCGAATCATATTTTTTATGATCGATATCCCAAAAAATGAATCTGGATCTGGATCGGATCCAAGATTCGCTGTCATCTCTAATCCTAGCTCCAATTCCATCCTTCATAATCAAGCCAAGAATTCGCATTTTCAAATTAAGCATGAGAGTGAGTTTCTTGTTGAGTTGAGGAATAGGAGGGAGTGACCAGCAAGAAGCGGGGCACTTTGCCCGAAAACGAATTTAAGTCAAGGTTGAGATACAGCAAAATCTGTCAAAAATCATCCATAAGCCTAGGAAAATTATTGTGGGACAAATCCAAATACTGCAATGAGATTACAGAATACAAGAATGTAATCATTTCCCCAATGAAATCGTTGAAGGCCAGATTAAGTGTGTGGAGTTTGGAAGAGAAATTTCCAATCCACGTAGGAATCTCATAATGGAATGAATTGTAGCTAAGATCCAAAACTTGGAGGTCAAGAGATTGAACCAAAAGGGGATGGAGCCTCACAGAGAATTGTGTGAGAGAATGAAGGTTTCAACTTTAAAGAAGAGAGAAGTTGCAGAGGGATGGAAGGCAAGTTTTGGGCAGAGAGGTTGAGGGTCGTGAGACGGTCGGAGTGGTTGGAGATTGTGAAGCCGCTATTGAAGCTACCTTTGCCTTCTAAATGGGATTTGAGCTCCAAAACTGTATCTTTGTCTCGTGGGTGGATGCCGATGGCGGTGGAGCTATGAGGAGCGCAAACCCCACAAGGTAATAATAAGAAGACAGATAGCAAGATTAGGATTTTGATTTTGATTTTGCCTCTTTCAACCATTCTTAATCTCCGTCCCATTCTTTTTTTTTTCTTTGCTTCAGTTTCAATATCATGAAAGACAGTAGCATTTCTTACTTTCCTAGCTAAGAAAGATGAGGCAAGAAAGGTGAGAGCATATAACGACATCCTTTTCTTGTAATATTATTCATGTCACCTAGATAAAGGTGATCCGAACTACTATGCCACGTAGGTGAAATAGGCCCGATTCCGATGTTCAGGACACGAATGTTAATTATTATTTTAATAAAATGTTTATTGGTATTATTATTATTATTATTATTACCATTTTTATTGTTGTTATTAATATTATTATTATTATTATTATTATTATTTATTATATTAATATTATTATTATTTTAATGTAACTATTTATTATATTATTTATTAATAACTATAATTTCTATCACTTATTAATTTATTAATATTTATTATTATTATTATTATTATTATTATTATTATTATTATTATTATTATTATTTTTACTATTTTATTATTGTTGTTATTATTTATTATATTAATAATATTATTATTATTTTGATGTAACTATTTATTATATTAATTATTATTTATTATGTTAATATTATTAATAACTATAATTTTATCACTATTATAATATTATAATTATTTATTGTTAATAATTACTATTTACTAAATATCATAATAATAATAATAATTATTATTATTATTATTATTATTAATTTTATAAGATAAAAATAAATAGGAATAATTTTGTTAGAAAAATTTATTATATTAATTATTATTTATTATGTTAATATTATTAATAAATACTATAATTTTACCATTATTATTATATTATTATTATTATTATTAATTTTATAAGATAAAAATAAATAGGAATAATTTTATTAGAAAAATAAATAAATTTGGCTAATCTTAGTATTCATGGGAATATCTAATACCATGAGATAGAAGGGAATGACTAATCACATGTTTATGAGAATAAACATTCATTCGGGAATGATGATTTTAACCGTAAATATCTTACCAACCATATGATTGAAAATGAAAGAAGGAATCACCATTTTATTCTCATTTCATTTCTACTTACCAAACGACACCTAACATTAAATACACCAACATGAAATTTAGAGTAGGGCAGACTACACTTTAAATTTCAAGTTATTTATATTTTCACAAAGTTATATTAAATTATCGATAATTATAATTAAATATTCAAACTCCTTACAAACTAACAATTAGATCCTAGAAATTTAAATTCCAACGTTGAAGAATGATGCGGCTTGTCGAATGTTGAGGCAGAAATTGTTTCTGAAATATTTAAAATTAATATGTAAAATTATTTAAGTAAAACAATATCGTTTTGATTTGATAATTAAGAAAATACAAAAAATTGACTCCAAATTGTCAGCTTCTCGATTTTGGGACAATGTATTGAAACAAGAGACGGAACCAAGAATGATCAAAAATCCACATCGATCTCATATTTATCCAATTAATTAAAACATAACATATTAACTTCTAATTTCAACTAAAACGACTATTTATGGCAAACTCATTCCTAATGAAGACATTACTTAACCAAATTGATGTATTCGTGTTGGTCCAAAATCAAAACTAAAATTGATCGAAATTTGTGGTTTTAAGGAATATAAGTAAGACTTATCCAAGAACATGGGTTCAGAGACTTATTAAACAATAGCACTGCCTATCATATAATTTGGCCCATGATGATGTACTAATACTAGTCTAGTCGCATGGACCATTTCATCCATCTTATGAGATACCTACATGATTGGAGCAAAATTATTTCCTCCACACCTTATATTTTTATACTACTTTTTTAGCATGCAACATCTACAAATGAATCCACACTTGCTTTTGTATAATAAGCCTTGAACACAGTTACAAGCTTTATGCTCCTCCTATAGTTTTACCAAAATTTCCTCAATCGTCTTCTATATCGATCTTTAGGAAATTGAATTTAGTAACCAATTCTTTGTGGTTCGACCCTGCTTACTGTTATACTAATCTTGATTCTTAGTAGGACTGCAAGAATTATTTGGAGGTAAACGACGATCACCAAATTGGCGTTGTTGCGGGGAACAGTATTAATTGATTTTATTTTTTATTTTTTCTGTTGTTTATGAGCAGTTCCTCTAAGCCAAATCTTCTTTGCGACTTAGAAATCGAAAAGAATGCAAAACGATTGAGAAAGGAGGCAAAAACAACAATACCCCAAGAGCTAAAGATGATCCGTTTGCCCAAATGGAACCTATTTCTGGAGACGAGTCAGCAAGAGAAGACCTTTATTTTGTGGCGGCTAACGATCAAAAGTTATATGAGCTCACCGGTCATGAGGAAGATGACCCTCTTATGCTGATACATATTGTAGGGTTGAATACGCTAATTGGTTAAGAGGTGAAGCTGGTTCGCAAGGATTCAATTGTTTGATTTTTCAGTCGGTCGGAATGATTCCGATGATGCAACAAAATCTCGTCATTTATGGACAACAGACGATGTTTTGTAAGAATTTGTTCGTTGAGGGAGTAGATTAATCTGTAAGTGGCCAGTAATTTGTAACAATGTAGCAAGGCTCATAGAAATAGAGTTGTACTTTGTTTTTCCCATTTGGAATTACCGAATTTGTCTTCTACTACTAATTATTGAAGCATTTCTTTGAGTGATTGGTAGATTCTCGCAGACTTCCGACTTGGGTTATGTCATGTAATGTTGGAACTTGTCGTATCTGTCTTTTTTTTTTTTGGGATCAACTAATATAGAATTTTTAAAGGCGTGTCACACGGTGATTCGAACCCGGCACTTTCTACTCAAGATTAACCATCTGTCTTAGCTAGGTCAACACACACACTTGTCGTATCTGTCGTTGTCACACCATGTCGCTTCCATTGTCACTTAGCCTCCTTGTCTTTCATCACCCTAAGTTTTTGCTCATTTGTCATTCAATCTCCTTGTCATAATAAACAGGTCGCATTAGGTCGTTTTTGTTGCCATTTAATTATTTAAATTTCCTGTGTAATAATTCAAACGAGTGAGCACGTAGTCTAATTTGTGAGAGATTTTACTATTAGTTAGAAGTTGAAAGATATTATTATGTGATTTTGTATTTACATTCTATAAGCAGGACATCAATTTTATGTCACCAATTACATTGCAAGTTATATAAATATCACGTATTAACAAATTATGGAATTGATAAGTTTAACTTATGATATATATTTACTAAGTATCTTTGATTCTATTCAAGTCCAAAAAAAATGTATCTTAGGTTCGATTAAAGTTTACTAAGATCCTTTAGGTTCATAAGTTGCTTTAAGTTATTTTAATACTCAATCAGAGTCCGATTCGACTCACTTACACTCTTTGCTTAATCACATTCACTTGGTAAAAGCGGACATGAAATATATATACCTCATATAGATATGGCCAGTTTAGGCATTAGAAAAACAAGGTGTTGAGTAAATATTATAACTGCATGA
Source organism: Salvia rosmarinus (assembly GCA_036937905.1). NCBI lineage: Eukaryota > Viridiplantae > Streptophyta > Magnoliopsida > Lamiales > Lamiaceae > Salvia > Salvia rosmarinus. Next base: position 7,568,351 of record CM072816.1, read on the forward strand.
ATTAAAATAAGGGTCGATAATTCGTGCATGTCAGATCATTATTGTGTTGACACGATATTATAAGACCAAACAAGAACACATTCTGTTAAGGGTCTGCGAGACATGGATATGAACAAAATACAAAATGTACAAACATGAACACGACACGAGCATGAAAAAAATGCAAATATGACACCATTTTTTCATGTTGTCACTATATGAATCAATAAATTCAAACCAAAATTAGAAAATAAATTATAATAAAACTAATAAAATATAATAATAATAATAATAGTAAAATTAATATATATATATATATATCTATATATATATATATCGGGTTTCACAGACACAACACATAAATTATTTTGTTACATGAACACGATATGGATCCTTCACGAGCACGATACGAAATTATGGTGTTCTTAACACGTGGACATGATAAGGCTGAAACATTAATCTATTAATTTGTACGTTTTCATATCATGTTGAAAATTGTTAGCTTACTTAAAGCACTAACCTGTCAATTTGGGATCCATTCCAAATTGGTTAGTTCTATCGAACGGGGTTAGGACGAAATTTGGCCAGATGCAAAGTAACATGAATTATTCAAGAATCGAAGACATACAAAAGCTTTGGAATATTATTTTCGAGCACCCCTACTTTTAAATTATTTAAATTGAATTTGAAGCAAAATATTGGGATATCAAACACAAAAAATTGGTAATCACTGCATATCAACGAGTAGGAGTGTTTATTCGATTTCCGATTTCAGTTCGGGTATCAGTTATCCTCTCAAGTAAATTTCGGTTATCATGTATAACAAATTAATCGATGGTTATACCCGATAAACCGAAATTAAATTATACATATACATATTTATCTAATTAATTATTAAATATTTAAAATTATTTAATTTAATTTTATAATTTTGGTAATATTTAAAATAATTTCGGTTATTTTAGATCATTTTTTTTTAATTTTAATATTAAAATTCGATTAACAGCTAACCGAACCGATTAAACAAATCGATTAATCGATTGGTGTCAGTTTCGATTAGTAATTTTTGTCAATTTCGGTTTCGATTACCGAACCTAATCTCACCCCGATAAATGAGTTTGCACCCTATGGTTTGCTACCTCTGGTTATTCATAATTTTTTTTACATCCACTTAAAACATGGAGGGAGTTGGTTTGATCCTGCAAAATGCACATATAATTTTCAAGTATAAATGTAAAGTGAGTAAATGATATAAAGCAAGTACAGTTTCCCAAATAAATGCCTAACAATATTATCCCATTTCAAAGATTAGGTCTAGTATGTAAAATGGAATGAGTTGGATTCATTTTTTCGAATCAAAGAATTGAGGCATACATTTTGACACACGCAAATTTAATTAAATGGTCCTCCCTTTCCAGTCCAAGGCCATGGAGCACATCATATATATGGACCACATGGTCCACATTATTAATTCTACGTCCATTATTTTGCTCTTCCAAACCACATGTTGTATTAATTTTTATTTTCTTTTTAATTTTTTGTCTCTTGTTTATATTTAACTCTTTTATTTATAAGAAAAATATTCGTATGAGAACGTTTCATCGGTTAACTAAGATAGTATACACATTCGGATTGAAATAATAATTCAATACCAACAAAATTATAAATATATCGATATAAGTTTTGAGTTATTTTTCACATGAATATTAATATTGTCTTACAAATTTTTATACGGTCAATACTCTAGTTTTTGTGTCAATTATGTTATTTTATTATTTATTTTATTTTAATCCATAAAAAATGTGCAGTTCCCACTACCCCACATGCTTCACACACACACACACACATATATATATATATATATATATATATATATATATATATATATATATACTGATTTGGATCAAATAAGAACCATATTTTTTCACGAACCACGATAAGACGTTGAAGGTGATGCGACATATATATATATGGATCGGATCAAATAAGAACTATCTTTTTGCGAGCAATGCATAAGACGTTGAAGGTGATGATAAAGCGGTATAAAGTTAAGATAATGAAAACTTTCTAAAATTATTTTGTTGTTCGATAATTTTAGAAAGTTTTAGATGCACAACTTTATCTTGTTTGTCATCATCTTCACGTCTTATGCATGGTTCTCAAGTCTCAAAAAGATGAGTTCACATGGATCCAACCCCATATATATATATATAGTTTGGGTCAAATAAAAACACATTCAAAAATAAGAAATGAAAATAAATTTTTAGCATTGATTTTTGAAGATATGTGATTAAATCAAATTAGGCTATAATGGTAGTTATAGAATATTAAGAAAATAATCGTCCCTTAATTATAGGGATTGTGATAACTTATTCTTGAACCATTGATTAATGACAAATGAAGGATAAAAATGAATTCTTATTTCTTATTTTAAGGGATAAAATGAATTCTTATTTCTTATTTTAAGGGATATTATAACTCATATATATATATATATATATATATATAACTTCATCCGTTCATGATATATAGTCTTAGCTTTTGTTGGCACGAGTTTTGATAAATACAATAAGGTGACGGCTGGTACGCAAGAATGAAATTGGATAGGAATGGAATGAACTGTGGAATGGAATGATGATAGGAATTGAATGAAATAAAATATGTGATTCCTATGGCTGGTATGTACAAGGAATGAACGAATAGGAATGAAATAAAACAAATAAAATAACTATGATTTTATAATTTATGTTATTATTATCGTAATAATAACAATAATAATAACAATAATAATAATAATTAGTATTAATATTTAGGAATATTATTAATACTAATTAATAATAATACTAATATCAATAATAATAATTAATTATTATTACTAATTAATAATAATAATTATTAGTTAGGAATATTATTACTATTATTATTATTAATATTATTCTAATATAATTACTTAGGAATATTATTAATATTATTATTAATAGTATTTATTATTATCATCATTATTATTATTATTTATTATGTTAATATTATTAATTACTATAATTTTATCACTATTATTATATTATAATTATTTATTATTAATAACTACTATTTATTTATTATCACAATTAATTAATTAATAATAATATTTTAATATAATCTTTATTGGTATTAATTATTATTATTTATGTCAATATTATTATTAATTTCTAATAGTATTTATTATTATTATTATTATGTTTATCAATAATATTATTATTTTAATATGTTTATCAATAATATTATTATTTTAATATAATTATTTATTGTATTTATTGTTATTTATTATGTTAATATAATTAATAACTATATTTTTATCACTATTATTATATTAAATTATTTATTATTAATAACTACTATTTGTTTATTATCATAAATGTTATTATTATTATTTTATTATTATTAATTTTACTAGATAAAAAATAAATAAAAATAATTTTTCAGAATAAATAAATAAATTTGGCTAATCCCATATTCATGGTAATAGTTAATACCATTGGGGAGGGGATGAATGACTAATCCCATGTTCATCGTAATAAGCATTCATTCGGGAATGGTGATTCCTGACGTAAAAATCTTACCAGCCATCGGAATGGGAATGGACGCAGGAATCACCATTCCATTCTCATTCCATTCATGCATACCAACCGTCCCCTAAGTATAAAGTGAGTGAAGAATTAGATCTACATAATAAAATATGTTATATGAATATAAAATCTGGGTCATGTGTGATTTTTTGTAAATAAGTAGATTGCGTATGGATAAAAGTGTTGACTTTGGGTGAAGTTCATGTCTATAAAAGTAAAGTGAATGAATTTTGTGAATGTACCGAAATGAAATTAAATGAACAAATATGGTGGACGAATGAAGTATATAATCTCTCCATTTCTTTTTTTTTTACATGCTATACCGAGTAATTTTTACACACACACTCCTCTTCCGCCTAGGGGTGAGCATTCGGTCGGTTCGGTTGAAAACGGAACCGAAAATCCAAAATCGAAAAACCGAACCATTCAAAAATTTCAACCGAACCGAACCGAATTTTAAACTTTGATTTCGGTTCGATTTTTGGTTAACCGAACTTTTAATAATTTAATATATATATATATTTAATTTAATACGGTTTAATATTTTAATAATTTAGTTTAATATATATATATATATATATATATAAACTTCGGTTCGGTCCGAACCGAAATTTTGGATTACTAAACCAAACCGAACCAAAAAAGTTCGATTTTTATTTTTTGCATCCAAACCGAACCAAAGTTTTTAAAAACCGATCCAAACCGACCAAATTACTACGATTCGATTCGGTTATTCGGTTTGGATTCGGTTTTGCTCACCCCTACTTCCACCTAGGCTTGGTAAACCTCGATTGACAACTTTATCAAAACCAATTTTATTATTATATTATTACTTAATTGTTGGCATCCCACAATTAAATTTACAATCCTTTTTAGTTACTTTATAAAATTAATTCATAGGAGAGCTTCTCACTTATTATGGAGAAAATATTGAGTTTGGACCTGGGGACTCGATTTATTTCATCAATTGAATCGTACAAGTTCTAACAATAATAAGTTTAGAAGTACATGAATAAATATCAAAACACAAACAACAAACAACAAACAAATACATTGTTAATTTATTTGTCTTCTTTGAAATTTTAATGAGATGCACAAGAAGTAGAATTGATGGCATGCATATCCCTTATTGGCTCAATCCATTCCTACCTCATAACCCCTAACCAAGAGTCTAATATAACCTTTTCAACTATAAACATATAATTCATATGGATTTAAATCCAAATCCTAATATGAATATTTCTGACAAAATTTGATTTTTAGATAATATGATATGAATTTTATGTTCAAAATTTAAATTTTTTTAAATAGGATCGTTATTGAAAGATTAAGAATACTTTATTTGTAACCACAACCGACCGGTTATAACTAAATGACACAATTTTGAAAATAAAATAAAATTCATTTCTCTCCAACAATGAGTGTGTCAGAAGTTGGTGTTCCAACTTAGCAAACAACTTATTTCATTCATTGAGCGTTTGACATTTGACAAAGTTGCATTGTTGGATAGGTAGATTTTGTGTGTGTTGGATTTCTTTTAAAAAAAGAGATTTCATATTTATAGAGAGGGGTTAAAATAAGAACAAATTTTAACGTGAGAACTGAGAATCATGAAAATTCTTTACGAACAAAATGAATTTGTTGTGAAAGTTAAAGAATCCGTTGTGAAAGTTAATGAATCAAAAAATTCAGATTTTTCACCCAAGGTTCAAATCCCATGAGAGGCGAAAATTCTATTTTTTATTCAAGAACTTTCCCGTGGATTCATCAAGTTTCACATCGATTCATCATTTTTATTCTCAGTTATTCTCATGATAAAATGATTCTCACGTTAACCTCTCATATATATATATATATATATATATATATATATATATATATGGGAGGTTAACGTGAGAACCATTTTATTGTGAACGTGAGAACCAAAACCGATGATTCACGGTGAAGTTGATGAATCCGTTGGGAAAATTATCGAATCCAAAAAATAGAATTTTTGTCTCTCATGGGATTCGAACCGGTGAAAAATCAATTTTGAATTCATTAACTTTCTCAAAGGATTCATCAACTTTCATAACGAATTCATTGGTTCTTAGTTTTAGGATAATAATTGTTCTTATTTGAACCAAACTCTATATATATATATATATGTGTGTGTGTGTGTGTGTGTGTGTGTAAGAGTTCAAATAAAAACCTATTTTTTTGTAAAAACCTAAAAACCAATGCACTTTATTTACAAAGTTAATGCACTACGAAATATTGATGAATAGTGTTGTCTTTTATCAGAACTCAATGGTGCATTAGTTTTATACATAAAATGCATTAACTTTATACGTAAAATCCATTGATTTTTAGGTTTTTACGAAAAAGTAGGTTTTATTATAACTCAACTATATATATATATATATATATATATATATATATAAACTCCATCGATCCCCAATTTCCTTCATAGTTTTTCTTTGGGACGCCCCAATTTTCTTTCTAACCATTTATGGTAACTATCTTCTCAACTTATTATTCTCAATAATATCATTTATTTATATATTTTACTACTCATGATCCATCATTATTTCTCTTTTTTACCATCAACAACCCATTTATTTACACATTTTACAACATATGATCCACCACTAACTAATTTAATAGTATACTAATGTGGGATCCTTACTCCACTTATAATACATTCAACAACTTTTATTAAAACTCGTGCCAAAGATTTTCAGGAATAGATTTAGGGAACGGTGAGAGTATATTATATAAAAGACATTAAAACTTATAGCTTAAAATTCTTTATAAATCGAGTTTAATATTGATATCACTTGAATGTACTAAAAAGTTGATTACAAATAAATTATAATAAATGGACAAATAGTATAATATACGGCAAATTGAGTCATATATAAGTCTAAAAATTGTAGAACTAGTTGAATTGAAGATTATGCATGTGGAAGAGAACGAAAAAGACACACGAAGATTCCTCGGTTCAAGAACGAAGAAGTAATCGAAAATATTATTATTGACAGAAGAATTGAAAAATCAATATTGCTAGTCAATTGAAACTGGAAATGTACATATCATATTTTTGATACAAAGTTAATAGTTTAAACTTTAAAGTGATATTTGTTAAAATTCAGAATATTTTTAATAGAACGAGTATAGTTTGTAGTTTAAAATGATATTTCTTAAAATTTAATTTTTTTGATAAAATGTGTATAATTTAAAATTTAAAGTGATATTTATCCTAATTTTTTAATATCTCGTTCGCTTTTCCTAAGCTTTGGAAAGGAAAAAGATCAACCCTCATAACCCTCAAGGTTAATATCCATCACAAATTCATCACTAATTCTAAATCTAAATTTAACATTAAATGAGCAAAAAGTATATAAACTAGAAAAAAATAATAACAATAATATATATAAAATTTATATTCTTAAATTTTAACAAATATGATATAAAAATATTTTCTTCCTTAATTACTATATATATATATATATATATATATATATATATATATATATATATATATTTCCTTCCATGAAATTTGTTTATTTATTTTCTTTTTGGACCGTCATGAAAATCGTTTATTTTCCTCTTATGAATATGAACCCTATAATCCTCATAACTTTCCTTCCTATATATCCATTTATTTATAATTTTTTTTGCTATAATTTATTTATTTAGTTCACTTATTATTAATTTATTTAACTTTTATCTAATATTTTTATAATTATAAACATTTTTTTTTATTAATTTTATATTTATTATAATTTATTAAAACTTGTGTAATGAAAAATTCCGTGGACTGTGATATTTTCGAAAATATGTTGGGGTCCCGTTGGCTTCGAGGGCATGAGTGGCTCCGTGACTCCGTCAATGATGGCGACACATGCTTCCTGTCAAATCATTCCTCATGAACGGTATGATTCATCGTACGGTTGAATCGATGGCTCAGATGTTTTCTTTGTTAACCCATCTCTCTTGATCAAAGAGAGAGAATCACTCACTCGTTGAGCAACTTAGCAGTATCAGCAGCTACAGTGTTTAGCATTAATATTCTCTCTATTTGTATCGCTCTCCCGTGAGCCTTGTTCTCTATGCATTTCTCTGCCTCATCCCCTGGGAGACTGCCACCAGGTCGACCTTGGTCTGGTGGACTATAACATGGAGGAAAGTTACAATCTTTATTTTTCTCTCACTTCATTTTCTTGAAAGAAAGCTCTCACTTTCACCTGCATAATCATGAAGCAGAACTAGAGAAAAAGGAGATGGCTTGCTTATCCACTTTCATGGGTTTTTTGTTGAGATAGGGAAATGCCTCCAGTTGGTTGGTTCTCTTGAGATTTCTAGATTAACAATGGTGAGCTCATATCCGATGATTTTAAGGTTTTTGTAGGTTTCTTGTAAAATTAGTTATAATTGTTGGTTGAGTGAAAATGTGAGTAAAGTTATAATATGGGGAAGATTGAACTAGGAAGCACCCCAGAAAAGATAAGGTTTTGGGGTTTTAATTTCCAAGAATTGTCAATGAGAGTTTTGTTTGAACTGGGATTATTACGAATAATTCTATCTAGGTGAAGAAAGATATTAATGAAAATTTGTATTTTGGTCAAGTGTGGATAACAAACCATGAAGCTTTCAACATCAGAGATGGGTCAGCAGGCTCATGAAGGTACCAATTATGTCTTCTCTTTTTCTACATACTTTTTATAAAATTTCTTTATGTGAATTGAACTTTCTTTCTACTTTTCAATTTGGTATAATTCTTTTGATATATCTCTCTCAGCTTGTCCTTGTCGTTGAAACTTTTGTTGTTTCAAGTTTGCATTTGTCCTTTTCTTGAATGGACTCTTAGTTTAAGTGCTTGTCAATCAATTAATAGAAATATAACACAGCGAGTTAGTTAATTTGATTTATGGATTTTCTCATTGATGCTGGGGTATGGAAGGGGAGAATAAATGCTTGAATTCTGAGCTATGGCATGCCTGTGCCGGCCCTTTAGTGTCGTTGCCAACGGTTGGAACTCGTGTGGTTTACTTCCCTCAGGGTCACAGTGAGCAGGTTTTTCCGAAATTTTCCTATTATTACTTCAACTGTTTTGAAATTTTTGCTTAATGTTATATGTTGGCAGGTTGCTGCCACAACTAATAAAGAAGTTGATGCTCACATACCCAATTACCCGAGCTTGCTGCCCCAACTGGTCTGTCAACTACACAATGTTACTATGCATGTGGGTTTTCTTCTGTATACGTTTATGGTCCATCTTATTAGCTAACTCATTTTGGTCGAACAAACCATAATAAGTTGTTGGTTTGTTTGTTGATTCTCAGGCAGATGTTGAAACTGGTGAAGTTTATGCTCAGATGACATTGCAGCCTCTGACTCCGGTATTTCATTCTTTAATGTTATTTTTCCTATACTCAATCACTGAACATAAATGGTATTGCGTTCATGCAGCAAGAACAAAAAGACGCATATCTTCCGGTGGAGCTGAGTATTCCTAGCAGGCAACCGACCAATTACTTTTGCAAGACTCTCACAGCAAGTGATACTAGTACGCATGGAGGCTTCTCTGTTCCTCGTCGGGCTGCAGAGAAAGTTTTCCCACCCTTGGTATATTATCCTGTCTAATCATCCTCGACGCAAAACTAGTTTCTAAATATCCTTTGGTGTCTCAGGATTTCTCACAAACACCACCTGCCCAAGAACTTTTGGCAAGAGATCTCCATGATGTTGAATGGAAGTTTAGGCATGTTTTTCGGGGTAGGTTCCATCTTTGACTTGTCAAACCAGATTGATGCTTGAATTCAAATTCTTTGATGTTGTTGTGCTATGCAATAGTTGTTATGTGTGAGCATTGTAATTCTAGTTTTCAATTATTTGGCATGAAATTTTCATTTTAATACCCTGAACTACAAAAATGGTGTTAATTTCTCAAAGGTTCCAAACTATAGTGTTTGTATAAAAAAACAGTACTAAACAAAATTTTGTATCAAAATAGGTACTAAAGTTTCATTTTCTTTGAAATTAGGTATTTATCTCTTTTTGTACACTTATAATACCTGAAAATTGTTTTATTCTACAATTTTATTATCTGATATTCTCAAAAAAATCAAAATATTATTTTTATTTTACACTCAAAAAATAGGTTTTTCCCAAAAGATTAAACCTAAAATATTTAAAATGGGATAATAATAATAATAATAATAATTATTATTATATAGTTAGCAAATAATAATATTTATCTAATTTTAAATATGTTAACAATATATACATTTTATGCACATTCACTTTATCTTGAATTTACTTTTTTGGGAAAACCTAAATTTATTTTCTTTAGTGTATAGTGAATAAAAATAATATGTTTATTTGTTTGAGAATATTAGATAATAAAATTGTAGAAGAAAACAATTTCCAGGACATTATAAGTGTAAAGAAGAGAGAAAATTACCTTATTGGAAAGAAAATAAAAGATTAGTACCTATTTTGATACAAAATTTTGTTCAGTAACCTTTTTGATACAAACTCTACAGTTTGGTAACCTTTTGAGAAGTTAACCCTACAGAAGTGAGTATGGGCATTGGTCAAAAAACTGAAAAGGTAAGATATAACATTAAATTGTAAGAATTTGTTCATTCAAAGTCATGCACAAAGTATAGAACTATAGATGCTAAAAGTTTCAAAAAGATATAGGGTGGCACTATAAAGTTTGAGTTGCTCAATGTTGGTAGCTGAATTTGGGCTTAAACATAACTGTTATGTAAATGCATTTTTAATGGTGAAAAGAAGAGAGAGTAAAAACTTGTTGGTCCCCTTAGACTCATGTCAATTAAATGAGGCAGGCAAGTGAGGGGAGGAAAGTCGCAAAATTGGGGTTACTCTCCTTTATCTTGTTATATTGTCTTCGCTAATCCCCTGGCATGTGCTTTTAGGTGATGGTTGAGCCTCTTGCTTGTTATTTTCAAATTTCTAAAACTTTGAGGGAGAAGAATCACAATATGCAGCAAATACTTAATCCACTTGGTTTTCTCGTCTTCTTTATCTAATGTTAGAGCCTGCAATTTCAAGTTGATCTTAATTCGTTTCTCCGATTTTTTTTACTCTTAATTAGTAGCTCTCGAACATAATTTGTTCTCCATAATATCCTGATTTCCTTCCTCCACTAATCACACTCTTTTATCCTATTTGAAGTGATAGAATATGTTATGATAGCAAGGTGATTGAATTTGGTTTAGCTTGGAGCTTGCTTCTTCCTGCATGTTCTGGTTATTTATGAGAGAGAAGAAAGGACAAGTTAGATAGTTTGTAGTTAATTGTAGAAATCTTTGCTGACATAGAAAGACATAACATCTTCATGGAAATTCAATGTCTTTAGTTCTCACCATATCTCTATACACTCAGGCCAGCCCAAGCGTCATTTGCTCACTACCGGCTGGAGTGTCTTTGTGACTGCCAAGCGTCTTGTTGCTGGGGATTCCATTCTATTTATCTGGTAAAATTTACATATAGAACATTTTAGTTTATACACCTGAGATCTTGTTGTATAATAAAATAGCACTCATGAGTGACTCTAGGAATGAGAAAAATCAGCTCCTATTGGGCATTCGTCATGCCACTCGACCTCAAACTGTGATGCCATCATCTGTTCTTTCAAGTGACAGTATGCACATCGGACTACTTGCTGCTGCAGCTCATGCTGCTGCGACTAATAGCTGCTTCTCTGTTTTCTTTAACCCCAGGTGATAATACATTATTCTGTGTTCCTTTTCCTTTCTTTCATTTTCTGTGTTCTTATAGAATCTTGTGACATCAGGGCTAGTCCATCTGAGTTCGTCATACCTCTTTCAAAGTATGCAAAAGCTGTGTATCATACGCATGTTTCAATTGGAATGCGTTTCCGCATGCTATTTGAAACTGAAGAATCTAGTGTTCGCAGGTATATATCAGTTGTGGAACATCTTATTTAATTTTTTTGAACCATTATCCACTATTATTCTTGCAATAAACATCAACCATTGCATGTTCCAGATATATGGGTACGATTACTGGCACTGGCGACTTAGATCCTGTTCATTGGCAGAATTCTCACTGGCGCTCTGTTAAGGTATTTAACTTTACTTTAATGCTTGAAGTACAGCTGTGTGCTTTTTTATTTTGTTTTTCTCAAAATTGTGTTTAATTCATATACTATCTGTTTAGATTTATACTAATACAATTTTTGGTTGCTGAGATTTCTAGACTAGGCCAAACCAATCTAAATACTGGTCTGTGTAGTCGAAAGAGGCAGTTCTGTCACTGCTCTGAACTCTTGTAATTCATACAGAAGTTGTAACAAATAATGGCATTAGAAGAGTGGTTTTGATGATATTTCTGATCCCTTTGCATTGTGCTAACCCAAAAACTAGGACATGTTTCAAACACATAAAAACAGTTATATCAAACTCAAGTTGTAATTATAGAATATGAATGATAAGTCTGACCCTAAAAAAAGACAAAAAGGCTATGAGTCTGAGCTATATTGTTATATGACTATTATCCAACCACATTTTAACGTACAAATTTTGGAGCTTTCTTAAGGCTTTTCTTTTTCTTTTCTATGATGGTCAATAGTATTCTCATTTTTCTGTTTGTTTTAGTCTGCTGTTTATAATGAAATTGCATTTTTAACTGCTGAGTTCTGTTAATGTATCATTGGGTTTACCATACGATTGGTATGCTCCGTGAGGTCTTAAAAACTTGCTATTGACTGTTATTCTACTTTTTTGGTTGAGGGAGGTATTATCTCCCGACTCACTCTAGTTCTCATAGCAAAATCTGCAATAAATGGGACTATGGAAATCTGACCCATAGTTATCGATGGCGGATGGCGGGTCATGACGGATGGCCAAAAACCCGCCATAAGATTATGGCGGATGGCGTGGCGCGTTATGGCAGAAGCACGGCGGATTAAATAAAATATAATATATATATATATAACTTAAAACTCTAGAAATTGATAAAACATAAGTTTCAAGTTCAACACAAACATTAAAGCATAAACTCATAAATATAAATATGTCTAATATTAAAGTCTAATCCTCCTCATCAACCCCAACATAATCATCTTCTTCCTTATCATCTAATGGAGCAAATTTTTCTTCCTCTTCTCCTTTAGAGAGTAGAATATTTTGAAGCTAAGGAGAGGAAAAGCGGTGTTTATAAGATAAAACCCTAATTTTAGTGTGGGCTAGGGCCTCGGTTTGGATTGGGTCTGACCTAAAAAAATATATTCTAATTCGCCGCCATTTATGCCACGATCGCCATACCATGCCATGAGGTGCTCATGGAGAAATCCATATAACCCGCCACCGCCATGGCGGAAATTTGATAACACTGATCTGACCAATCTAAAAAACTTAGCAAAGGTAGGAAATAACTAATGTACTTGCTTCTTTTATTTAGTTTTGCAGTTTTCTGTTTATTCTTTGCTCCATATGTTTTTCTCAAGTACTTTTTATCTTTGTTGATGACTAATGATACCTTTGGTTTACTTTGATATTCTACTTTATTCTACCTTTTCCCCCAAAATTTTAGGTTGGTTGGGACGAATCAATAGCAGGCGAGAGACAGCCAAGCGTATCACTATGGGAAATCGAGCCTTTGACAACATTTCCGATGTATCCTTCACTATTTCCTCTCCGACTAAAACGACCATGGTATCCTGGCGCTTCATCTTTTCAAGGTACAATTCCCACCTCATGTTCACACCGCCCCTCAATTTGGTCCGAGTAGGGCGTGTTTCACTTGTTATTTCATCTTCCTTGCTGTCTAGTTATCATGCATCTCTATTCAGAAGCTTATGTCCATGACTGTATAAAAACCATTAACTCTGTATAAGTTCCCCTATTTATCTACCTTCATAGTTGCCTCAATATGTCACAGTTACTGTGGTTTTATAATGTTTTTGGCTTCCATCTCAGATGCTGGCTCTGAAGCTATCAATGGCATGCCCTGGTTAAAAGGCGAAGCCAGTGAGGCAGGTTTCAATTCCATAAACTTCCAGTCTGTCGGAATGTTACCGTGGATGCAGCAGAGATGTGACCCAACGGCCTTAAGAAATGACCTCAACCAGCAATATCAGGCGGCAATAATGGCTGCCGGGATGCAAAACTTTGGCAGCGGCAAGCTGCTGAAACACCAGTTTCAGCAGCCTGGCGACTATCTAAAACACGCAGGTAGTCACAACCCTCAAACACAGCAGCAGCATATCATCCAGCCATCAGTTCCTTCTCTCACACTTCCTCTGCAAGCCCAAACGTTGTCAGATAGTATGCAGAGACAAACACAACACCAAGTTGACAGCCAATCGGACGAACATCAAACTTATGACACGTATTTAGCGAGGCACCCGTTGGATATTCATTCCCTTCAGTCACCAAGTCAGAATTCTCAAACTCAGCATCTATGACTCATCCTTGTGTGCAAAATATGTTGGGCTTGCTTTGTCCCGAGGAGGAAGGAGGAATCTTCCTAATTTGTTGGGAGCTGGCCAGGCCACGCTCTCCGTCGATGAGCAGTCGGCCCAGCATTCCTGGGTGGTCAAAAATTTGAGAAAAGATGCTTCCATGGAACATGGAAACTGTAGCTTGGATGTGCAGACTCACTCTCTTCTCGGTGCCAGTATCGACTCTGGTCTCCTGCTACCGACTACATTGTCCAGAGCCGCTACTTCTTCCGTTCAAGCTGATATGTTCCCTATGTTGTTAGGGTCGTCTGGGTTTCAGAGCCCTCTATATGGTTACATGCTAGATTCTTCCGACTTGTTGCACAACATGGGACAAGTTGACCAACCGAGACCCGACCCAACCTATGTGAAGGTACTAGCTAAATCCTTTTGTGCTGTATATAGAACAGGCAAAAAACGCCCAGTCTGGTCTTGGTCCGGGTCCGGGTTGGGCCTAGATATTTTAGGTACGATGGAATTTCAGGCCCAGCCAAAATGATTAAAAGCTCGGTGGGTTCGGCCTGACCCGACCAGGAAATTTGCACTACAGATAGCGTTTCGGGCTTGCCCAGCCTGGTCTTTTGCCACCTCTAGTTGTGTAGCTGCTGGTATTGCTTTTGTAGTTGAGCAGCAAGTGACTTGTTTGTTGTGGTGTAGGTGTATAAAACGGGATCCGTTGGTAGGTCAGTGGACATCGGCCGGTTCAGTAGCTACGAGGAGCTGCGGCACGAACTGGGGCAGATTTTCGGGGTCGAAGGGTTGCTTGAAGACCATCAGAGATCAGGCTGGCAGCTTGTATTCGTCGACAGGGAGAACGACATTCTTCTCCTTGGAGACGACCCGTGGGAGTCAGCGTTTACCTATTCGTTTTCTTCTTTTTTTAGAGTCGAGTTCTTTGGCATTGATTGGTGTTTGAAAATATGCAGGGCGTTTGTGAACAATGTGTGGTATATCAAGATCCTTTCGCCTGAAGATGTGGTGAAGCTAGGGAAGCAAGAAGGCGAGTCCTTGATTATGAGTTCGGTTGAAAGGATGAACAATATTGACGCTCACAATCTCCATTACTAATGCTTTGTCTCACATGGCAGAACCTCTGTAGTACCAGTTCATCAAATTATCTACTTTGTAACCTAGATTTGAGACATTAATGCTGTGTGCACTCATTAACCACTGTTTTTTTTATTTTGATGATGTGTTTCTCTTCATCTCGAACTCTATGATTCAAGGAAACCATTCTCTTGAAATAATGGTTGTCGGTATATGCTGTTGTTTTAGGGTATTAAAGCTCATCGTATCTGCCATTGTTGGAGGAAATGAGCAGCTCCATTTTCTTTGTTTCATAACCGTGAATAATAGGTGAACACAGGACTAGTAGGGGAGAGAGATTTTTCTCGAATTCAAAATTCTTCAACTGATGCCCAAATCTTCCTCCAACCATTTGCAATCACTTCACCGCGCCCTCTCCCTCCTATATCACCAATGCTCAAGCCCTCAACTCAAGCAAATCCACTCTAATCTGACCGTCTCCGGCGTGATCCGCGACTCCTTTCTCGCCGGAAAACTCAGCGCCCGTTTCGCGGTTCTCGATTTCTCTCATGCGCTGGCCCTATTGCGCGCCTCTCCTCATCGCTCTCCATCCGCGTGGAACACTGTGATCCGAGCTTCATCCGAAAATCACCGCCCAGAAAACGCTCTCCTGCTTTGCAATCAGATGATTAACGACAATTTCTCACCGGATAATTACACGCTCTCGTTTATTCTCCGGTCCTGCGCTGAACTTTCTGACGCTATTTCTGCGTCGATGTGCCATACCTTAGTGGTAAAGCTGGGGTGGGAGCGTCACGATTATGTGCAAAACGGGTTGTTGCATTGCTATGCTAGTTGCGACTCCATTGAATCTGCGAGGAAGGTGTTTGATGAAAGTTCTGATCGGGATGTAATCACGTGGACTGCTGTCATCAACGGGTATCTAAAGATAGGAGAGCTAAGGCACGCACGGGAGCTGTTCGACGAAATGCCTAACCGGAATGCTGCTTCTTGGAGCTCTATGATAAATGGCTACGCACAAACGGGGATGTTTGTAGAGTCCTTGCAAATGTTCAAAGACATGCTGGTTTCACGAACACGGCTTAATCACTCTGCAATTGTCGGAGTGCTCTCTGCGTGCTCATATCTCGGCGCATTGGCGCAGGGCATGTGGATACATGCACACATTGTTAGGAGCAACGTGGAATTGGATGCAGCGTTAGGGACAGCACTGGTTGACATGTATGCAAAATGTGGATGCATCACAATTGCTCGTGATGTTTTCGACAAGATTTTGCATCGAGACGTGTTTGCTTATACCTCATTGATTTCCGGATTGGCAGATAACGGCAAGAGCAGGGATGCTCTGGCCGTATTCAGAAGAATGGAGGATGAGGGAGTCCGTCCGAATGAGGTGACGTTTCTATGCGTGTTGTGCGCATGCAGCAGAGCTGGTCTGGTAGAGGAAGGGTTGGGGATTCTCAGAAGGATGAGAGATGTGTATGGGATTGAGGCTAGGGAGAAACATTACGGTTGTTTGGTGGACCTTTTGGGTCGGGCGGGGATGGTGGAGGAGGCGGAGAAGGTGGCGGGGAGCATGTGGAGGGAGGGCGATGCATGCATGGTGGGAGCGTTGGTGAATGCGTGGAGAGTTCATGGTAATGATGGTGGTTTGAAGAAGGGGTTGGTTGGTGATGGATTGAGTGAGGGGAGTGGAGTTGGCGTTCTTGTTTCGAATATTTATGGGACTTTGAAGAAGTGGGAAGATGTGGAAAGAGTGAGGAAGGAGATGGCGGAGAGAAGGGTGAAGAAGGTTGGTGGATGTAGCTTGGTTGAAGTGGACGGTGAGGTGTTGGAATTTGGTGCTGGAGATAGTTCGGCGTTGTGTGGATGAATGCATCGGTGAGGATGAAGTGCACTTCAGCACCAATTCTCTGCTTCATTAACAAGGTTTCAATTTCTGCAAACTGCTTCAGTTTTAGCTCCAATCTCTTCAACTCAATGCACTACCAAGACATCTCGCCAAGACCTTCAAATCTATTGGTGATTGCAATTTTGTGTTTTTTTTTTATAAATTTTCTATTTCTCTTTTATTCGAAAATAATTTCTTTTCATATTTTGTACACAAAGCACATTTTCCCCCCATTTTCATGTAATTTGTTTTGGATAAAATATGTAATATGCGTCTTAATGAAATATCTTAAAAAACCTTTATTTTAATAGAATGTAAGAAATTAATTTAAAATAAGCAAGTTATATATTTTTAATTTTTTGGTAATTAATCTGTTAATATTTGGATATTGTAGTGGACCATTCTCTAATATTGCAATAGTAAGTATTCATAGTTGCAATTCCTTATGTGATTTATTTGATCAACCCAAATCGTACAAAAAAAAAATTCATCAAAGATTTGGAGGACTTATTTGTGGGCCGGACGATTTTGCTCCAAAATCGTGAAAAAAAAGAAAAAGGAAAAATCGCATATTTTAAGTGAGAATAGTTCTGATGCAACATATAATAATCTAAATTGTAGATTTAATGTTAACTTATACTTTTATACTATCATTATACTTACAAGCATCATATTTTTGTGTAAATTACATTAGTTATTATAGGAAATTAGATAATTTTAAAATAAAAGTTAAATTTTAACATTATAGATTAAATTAATAACTACAAGGTTGTTTTTATTCCAAAAGAGAAAATTCTCTCTGAAATCCGTCCAATGAAAATGCGAGGGGCCATACTCCAACCTAATGAAAATGTTAGGGAGATTTTAGTATCCACAACGAACTATTCTAAGGAAAGTTAAATTCGCTAGAATTTGATATTTGATCATTGTTTAAAATATTTTAGCTTTTATCTGTATGTATGTATGGATGTATCACAGTCACAGTAGTCCGTATCACAGTAACAGTAGTCCGTATGCATCGAATATAATTGTAATCTAAAGAAGAAACGGTCTAATTCCCCACGATATATTTAATTTTGACAAAGATTCTTAAAGCGAAACGCTCAAATCTGCTTTTTCTTTCGTCTCCGATTAAAAAAAAATAAAAATAACTCCTCTCACCGAAGGAGCAAAGCTTCGTTCTTAAGCAACAATGGTGGCACTGTTCTCCAATAGGATCGCGAGGGATGAACTCAAACCCGGCGACCATATCTATTCTTGGAGGCACTCTTATATCTACGCCCACCACGGTCATTTCCCTCTCCTCTATCTACATTATGTATATTTTTATATGTGCGTTTTTGTGGGTGCAATCTCAATTTCTGTTGGCGAAGCTCTCAATTTTATGTTTTCTATGTGATTCTGGTTGTTTTATTCTTTCTTGATTGGTCGATCGTATCAGTATTTGATAAATTTGGAGGCAAAATGCAAATTTTATTTGATTGTTTTTCAGTTTATTTATTTTTATATATTTGGGGATTGGAGGTAGGAAAGGGAGTATCAACGGGATTTTGTTAGAATTTTTTTGTCAGAGGCTCAGGAATCTGGCAATGTTATTGTTTATGTTTATGTTTTATCTTTTCTAAGGACACTGGAAGATAATTTTTGGAATATTAGCATCTCAGGTTGTTGATCCTTACTCGCTAACTTATGAGTCCTGAATTGCTCATAATCATGTGACTTGATTCGCCAGTAATTTGTTGATAGGCCATTCCACACTTCTTGCACTCTCCATTGTCCTGTTTCTGAGATCAGATTGCAGGTATATTTAACAATTTGCATTCTAGAGAGTATGTCTTTATCGGGTGTATGATGTCGAACCAATTTCAGGTAGCGAAAGTTGTTCAAATACTTCATATTAATATGTCAGCTGCGCTATATTAGTCCACTGCTGATCACCACAGTTAGCTGACTGTCTTGGCCTGATTCAAGCAACCCAATACTTTTCACTCGCTCTTGTATTAGTGGTTAAGGAATTGAGTCAAGTCAAGAACCCAAAGCTTCTTCTAGTTTAACAGATTCTGTAAATTGTTTGTCACATTGGAGAAGCTCCCAGATGCTCCTGTGCTTCCTTTTTGTCGACAATGTGACATCTTTCGATATAAGCTGCATTATTTTTGTTCTTTCTTTTGGATTTTTTCTAGAAATAGTTCTAAATTATGGTCCCCTTATTTGCATATACTTGTTTAGTACCAAACCCAAATTGGTTATTGATAGAGGAATTCGAGCATCTTCTATTCGAGTAGCTGCATATTTTGAAGCTTTATATGATAGGATAGATTGGATTTGGTGGTCCAGAATGTAGATATAATTTATAACTATTTACTGGCTGATGCAAGGAGGTTAGGTAGACTAGTAGTTTGCTAAGTTATTACTTTGAGCTGGATAGATATCTGATCTGATGGGAAGACTCCCAAGTCCCAGTTTGTTACTATCACCAACAAATTGTCTATATTAGACCGAATCCTTCTCTTACCGTATTGGTAATTCCTAGTTTCTATCTGTCATATATGATAAATTCAAGTTTCTACCCCAAATAAATGGGAAATCCGCTTAGTTCTATCAGTATCCTTCACTAGAAACTTTCAGTAGTTTGTCTTTTATTTAATTAGTTGTTGTTTACTCTTATATGGTTTTATGGTACTTAATAATTAAAAATCTGCACTTTGTTAAAGAGTTTTCCATGACCTCGTGAAAGAGAATATCTATGATTGAAGAAGATTGACATTCTTTTTCTTCCTTCTCCTGTCTGGGCTTTATTGTCAATTTCTTTGGAATCTATATTATTCTTAGTTAATTCTTCCAAATTAACTCTCCACGTATGCCCTGCCTATTATTCCTTTACTGCTTAATGCTTATTGCCAAAAGTCATGGCTAAAGAATTAAATTAATTAATTGGCTGTTTATTCTTGATGGATACCTTCTCTTGGACCTTCGCTTTCCTTTTGAACTACGCAGTTATTTCTCTTATTCTTGGAGAACACTAAGTTTTGATATTTACAACATAGACAACTTTCCTGACATGCTGTCTCTTCAAAATCTAAACATCAGGAATATATGTTGGGAACGGAAAAGTGATCCATTTCACTCGTGGGGCGGGCCAGGAGACTGGGACAGGAACAGTGCTAGACAAACTCATTTTCAGTTCATCTCCATCTAACCCCTCCGACTTTCCCTGCCCAAGATGCGGTGACCAGTCCAAAGATGGCGGTGTCATATCTTCTTGCCTTGAATGCTTTCTTTCTGATGGAGAGCTCTATCAGTTTCAGTACGGCGTCACGCTAGCCGTCTTTCTTGCTAAAGCTCGTAGCAGCACGAGCACCCTTGCCCCTGCTGACCCCCCCAAAGATGTCATCCACCGTGCTGAATACCTCCTTCAGAATGGTTTTGGCGGCTACAACATCTTCAAGAACAACTGCGAGGATTTCGCAATCTACTGCAAGACGGGCCTGCTCATCTTCACGACAGTCAGTGTTGGACGGAGTGGTCAAGCAACATCGTTCAAAGCTGCAGCCAGTGCCATCGTATCATTACCACTTCGCTTTATGACTACGGGCTTTGCTGGTTTCACAGCGATCGGCTGCGGCATTTACTGCATTAGTAGAATTTTGTCTGACATTGGAGTACGACGTGATGTGATGAAGATCCCGGTCGAGAGGCTCGTTTGCCATCCAGGCCTCGATGAGCCTGAAGCTGAAAGCCTTCTCAGCCGTGAGGCCCTTGACGAGCCTGAAGCAGAAGCTCGAACTCCCAAAGAAAAGTAGCGCAGCGTCTTGCCGTCAAATCAAGTTGGTATGATGAACTGCAATCACCTAAAGTCTATTGATCATCCATCTCCTCAAGAACCTTCATTACTTGTTGCAGATTCAGTTATGTTGTACTATTCTATCCAATTGTATATGATGCTTCCCATTTTACATTCCATAATGCGTCATGTATCGATGTCATCTTTGTCCATCAGACCTTGTTTGACTACTAAGATGATTTTTATTCAGTCGTACATAATTTTCTGATTTTGTATTGGTTGGTTTTAATGTAAATCTGTTGACTGGGTATTTATTAAAGTACTTTGATATATTTCATTATATTGATTTGAGCTTTCATTATGTTTGCGGCCAGCTAGTGTCTTTAAAGGGCATTAAAAAGTTACTAAAAAAAATTGTGTGTGTTGGCCCAGTGATAGAGTGGTTAACCACTCTACCACTTTTAAAATTTCCATTAATTGACACAAAAAAAAGTTACTAAAACAGCATCGAAAAAAAAGATACTCTCTCCATTCCAATTATATAGGTTGATTGAAGTTTTTATAAGGATTAAGAAAATTCATTGAAAAAGAAAAATTATACAAGTAATTTTCTAATATATCCATATTTATTCTTCGACTATTAATTAATACATGAGTAAATCAAAGAATATTCTTCGACTATTAATTAATACATGAGTAAATCAAAGAATTAAATAGAGGTATATTAGTAAATGAGTTAAAAATATTACCATTTATAGAAATAAGTCTATATATTTAGGAGATTCAAAAATGAAAAATAAACCTATATAATTAGGATGAAGGAAGCATAAATTTACTTAGTTGAAATACCAAGAGTGTACGATGGGTCGAAGCTCAGAGCATTACCGAACTTTGTCGATCAAAATCTGACACATAAGGTGGATTGAACAGTTATTATGAGTGAAATGTAGGAACTAAAATAGAAGGTGAAGAATCAACAATCCCAATCCGGTGAAAATGAATAATAGGTGTGTGATTTTTCCGCACATTCTGATTTGTATTTGATTATTTTCTATTCTCGGATATATGCTGTTTGGGCGACAGGTCGTGATGGTAAGTCGTGGCAAACTCTGCGTTATCCTAACTTATTATTATTATTATTATTATTATTGTACCATAGGCTGACTTTTTGTACATAGTACGTTTAAGGCCCTGTCTGATAGGAGATATAAGATATGTTGAGATAAGGTAGAAATAAAGTTATGTATTTTAGTTTTTTTTTTGGTCAATTAATACAAGAATTTTAAAACACACGTCGTGACTCGAACTCGAGACAGGGCACTTTGGCTTCAGATTAACCACTTTACCACTGTACTCAACACACATATGTTATGTATTCTAGTTGTTATCGTATCTTGTGGTTTGGTAGTCAAGATATATAATATCGATAATTTAAATAACATGTTTGATACACTAGTTTCAATTCTAGATTAGTCAACAAAATTACAATTATAACCTTATTACAATTCTAAATCTTCTGATCTCCGTATACGTCCTCAAGGAGCAGACTATCGTTTCATTTTTCTTCATTCGCTTTTGCAAATGTAAGTTCAATTCAGATTTCAGAGCTATAATACTTTTGCCCACAGAAAAAAAAAACGTAAGAAGACAGAAAAAAGTTGAGGTGGTGGGTTAAAAATTGAATAAGTAAGGATACAAGGAAAAAACTGCAACATTGAGAAAAAGATTTGTGTGTACATTACACAAATACTGGTTCAAGGTAATAGCAGTTGGTCAAGAAAGACTATCATGTCCATCCAGGGCTGTACCTATGCCTTACGGGGCCCTAAGCAAGAATTTGAAAATAGGACTCTTTAATGTAATAAAAATAATGTGAAAAATAACATACTATATCAAAAGAAGTACTCCAAAATAGACAAAGAATTCATATCTTTACAAAAATGAAATACGTCTTGCAGTTTTAGAGGCAAACGTATCTATCAAGTCCGTGTAGTCCAACTGATCAACCATCTTGGGCGAAGAGCTCATCGGCGGAGGAGATTTGGAGGTTTTGGCCGAGGTAGACTGATTCAAATGCAAATGGGACGAAGTCCAATGTTGAGATCGTGAGAGAAGGAAATTCCGGGGGCCTGGGTTGACAACTGGGCTGAAGAATTAAAAATCCACATTGATTGCCAATATAACATATATATATATATATATATAATAAAAAAATGGGCCCCCATAATTTTGGGGCCCTAAGCAATGACATAGTGAGCTTGGCCTTAGTTGCGGCCCTGTGTCCATCATCAGACTAATGCTCAGTATGAGGAATCATGGAAAGTATATTACTTGTTCTAAGTTACAGTTGCAGGAGTAAATTTAAGAGAAAAGTAAGACAAACTTGTCCATTGCGTTCCAGGGTTCGCCAGATTGCATGTTTGATGAGGTGGATTCCTTTCTGGTGAGTCAGTCGGGAGAAAGCTTGTAGATCCTAGAGGAGCAACTGTTTTCAGAGGCTCAACATTGATAGGAGGCGACATACGAACACCAGATGGCTTAGCAGCGCTTGTACCAGTCCTAGTACCACTGGGAGACGCTAATAGGGGTCGTAGGGACAGGGCTTGAACGACGTGGTGTAGTTGCATAAGGTTGACTTATGGTTAGCCTGTCGGGAACTGAAGATCCAGGCATGGCGGCCTGAACGGGAGCTGGAGGGGGCGTCAATGACAAATATATCCTACTGAGTTTTTCTTCTTCTCTCTTCCATCGCAATTGCCCAGTATCATTTTCGTTCCCCAAGCATTTGAGTGAGATTATGCTATTCCCAAAAGGTTAATTTTGCCCCAAGCAAATGTTATCTGCAATACTGTTGCACGAAGCTTACGTATCAGACGTCTTCGTTGGACTGTGTAGTATAAGCTCAATAGTGATTTAAAAGCGGGCTTTGTATATAAGACGAGCCTGAGGGTTAGTAAACTAGGATAGAAACAAATGATAACTATGGATATCTTTATTATCTGGGCCTTATCTCCCTTATCAAACAGACCCTTAGTTAATCAATTTCTTCTACTTTAGATTGGGCTGTATATAGTCTGGTATGCTGATCCAATCCTATCGAATTAACTAATCTCCATTTGGAACAATGGCTTTTAGGTGAATTTTACAACAGTTTGAAAATTGCATTGTTAGAAATAAACGTTCAAACATATTCAGTCTAAATTATCAGGCGTAATTTTGGTGACCAAAAGCCCTCGTTCAACATGTGACGAGTTAATATTTGGTTTAGTTGCAAAAGGCCAAAACTATGTCTTTAGTACTATGACGAATATTGATAACCAGTATTAATTTGTTATTTGACCAAATTTAAAATGCAGTCGACCCAATTTTCAATAATAATTGGTTTCTTACTTTTAACAAATACATAGGGTTAATGATCAAATCTATCTAAAACTTTATTGGTTTGCTACAAACTCTTACAACATGTCAATTTTATCCTAATTTTTAACGAGTTTATCAATACTATCACAATCTTTGGAATTATTAATACTATCACAATCTTTTCAACTTGTATAATATTTTATCTAATACTTTTCAAAATTAGGATCTTTATGTGAAAATATTAATATCCATAAACACAACTTATTTTTTGGGCAAATCAATAGGCCCTAGCCAGGCGCATCATGTCACTATTCAATTTTCAGAGAAAAGCTCTGATAATAAAATTGACAAGTTGGAAATTTTGGAATAGAATTAATAAATTTTAAAGATTATGATAGATTTGATAAAATCGTTAAAGGATGATATCAAATTGATAAGTTTTAAAGATTAGGATAGAATTGATAAAAAATAAAAAAGCTAAAGACTGTGATAAGTTTAATCATTAACCTCAATATATAATACCTATAGAAGATCTTGCCCCTCCGAAGATAAAATAAAATATTCTTATTTTTTTTAACGAAAGATCCTGATAAATCTAGTATATGTTAGTATGCGAGATTTATGTAAAGCAGTAAAGAACACCAAGGCTTTTACGTGGTTCGATCGTTAATGAGATCTACGTCCACGGAGGAGCGATTCCTCAATACTTTCACGATGGTCTGATTATAGTGAGTATAACTAAAAGCTCTTAGTATCCAAGAAGTTGCTAACCCTTCTACCTTCGATCTAAATCTTATTTATACATATATGAGGCCCCTAAAGGCGAACCGATCCTCCCTATAGGGACTCTTAGCATACGTGTGTGGGACTGCCTCTTGTCCATAGGGCTGTTAGCCTTCACTTTGTGGGACGCCTGGCCTACGTGCAGGTGGCGCTGATTAGGGTTTGGGGCTGATTAGGGTTTGGGGGTGATTAGGGTTTGAAGGTTGGGCCTTGGGCTTAACCGCGTGGGCATTACTAATGTCGAGGCCCACTCGTTTGGGCTGTCGGTGGGCACGTGTGGTTGGGCCATATCCCATCATAGCCACGAATAGTCGGGCACGCCATGCCGGTGAAGTGAAGAATGCGCGTTGCGGGTAGGATGTTGCTCGGTTGATCTTGTTCTCGAAGGTTTCTCGATCTCTTTGGTGTCGAGTTTGGTCGGTTCGCTTGGATTCGAGCGAGGTAGAGCGGTTTGGCGTTACGGGCATGCGCCGCTTGTTGGGGACCGAGCTGGAGTCGCCTGTCGCTTGGCAAAGATGTGCTGCAAAAGGAAGTCGAAGTCCGACCTGGATAGCGACCCCTGTACAGGTTTCACCGAGGTCCGATCTGGAGCGACACCGCTCTTCTGGAGGATGCCGAGTCGACACGAGGCGATCTGGATAGAGATATCATGATGGATGATACCGAGGTCCGTCCTGAGTGACACCACCCTCCTGGGGGATGCCGAGGTGTGGCTTTAGCGGCGCCGACTTCTGGAGGACGCCGAGGTCCGAGCTGGATGGGGATGTTCTTGTAGGGGGCGATGTCCGTTGGCAGGACGCCGAGGTCCGAGCTGAGGCGCCACCTTCTTGGATGTGGAAGCGGACGAGGTCCGAGGTCCGAGCCGTATGAGGTCAACGTAATCATCACAGATTAGGCGGCGGTGCATCTGCTTACCGTAGAGTCGTCATACGCGTCGGCGGCAGTTGGGTGCTCGAACCGCGTGCGCACGTCAACTCCACATCCAATCGCGGTTAGGCACGTGTGAAAGTTGAAACGGCAGTTTTAGGCGCCACTTGCCCCATAAATAGGCCCAAATAAGGCAACTGTTCACTTTCTTCTTCCACACTTTGCATCAGAGATTATACTTTTCGAAAATTTTCCAACTTTTTCTGAACTTATTGAAGGAGCCAAACATCTCATCGAAAAGTAAGTATGTATTCTTCATCTTCCTTCGTTCTGAAAATTCTGGTTCTGCCTCGGGTTCTGGCCGTTTGTCCTCCGATATAAAGGACTATATGTGCTATAACCGCCTGGGTAGGTCCATAGGACTTAGTGCTAGGGTCCCGCCGGTATCATCGGTATGGGACGGACTTAGGGTTGGCGTGGCGAGGTCGAGGTTGTGTTGGAGGAGCTTTTGAGATAACGAAGAATACCATATTTCGAGAGGCGTGGTGGTGCTGCCGCGGCGGATGATAGGGCGATGGCCCCTCCGAAGGGATTTATTACCGTGTATGTAGATAGCTTGATAGCTGGTCTTAGGTTTCCTTTGGCCCCAATTTTCGTTAGCTTTCAAGAATACTTTCAGATCCCCATATGTCAACTGACCTCGAATTCTATTAGGTCGGTGGTGGGGCTAGGTTGTCCTGCTATAGCGTTGGGGAGGAGTTTTCCTTCGAGGTCTTGATGCTCTTTTTTAGCGTCAAGGCCATAGGAGGGGTGTATTATCTGTCTCCTCGGCAGAAGCTTAAGATAGCGGCTCCCTCGAAGGTGTCCCATTGGCAGAATAGGTACTTCTTCCTGCGGGCTGAGGGGCATCCGATGTATGAGTGGGGCCTCGGTACGATGAAGGACGTGAAAATCAAACCCCTGGGCCCTATGTAGAAGATGCTGAACGACCTTGGTGAGATAATATCCATTGATTTCGCCGAGGATGACCTGAACAACGCCGGGCTGAGCGTTTATAGGTCAGAGGCTCCTAAGCCTGGGTCAGATCGGGGTGAGGGCACCCCCACTATCCTTATTTCTTTGTACTTCCGTATTCTTGTGCTCATCAACTCCTTATCTTGTTTTGCGGTGAAGCTCGATTCGCGGAAGAAGGCGGTGGATGCGGTCGGCGACCCATAAAGTCGCCGAGCTCATGCCGAGAAAGAATCTGGCGGGCCGAGCCGGTCAAGGTGCCGTGGTGGTGGCGGGCAAGGCGCCCGAGTGGTGGCGGGCAAGGCGCCCGAGGTGGTGGGCGACTTGACTTGTTGACGACGGCACCTCGGCCGAGTCAAGCCCGGCCTCGATGACGGACACTCGTGCCGGATCTTGTTCGAGGCGCCGACTACCGCCTCCCATATCCTTCCCCAGTATAGGTCTCTTCTATATTTCTTGATGTTTCCTTCGTGATACATTCGACCATGTTGAATTTCGGGATGTCACTCATGATGGAGGAGCTACACCACATTGCGGGTATATTGCGGGCGTCTCTCGGTATGAGGCGTCGGAGAGGGCGGGCTGCTGCCGAGGCGCAGGATCGCCGCCGAGGCCAGCCGCGGCTGCAAGAGGCGCACGTCGGCCGAGGGGGCGCGGCCGGGCTGAGAAGGCCGCCGAGACCGCCGAGACCGCCCTTAAGAAGAAGCATGGGCCCGGAGATGTCTCGGGCCGAGCTTGAGTCGCGAGAGGAGGCGGAGGTGAAGAGGAAGATGGTCGAGGAGAGGTGCTTCTTGGAGGGTCGAGGGCGATGTTAGGGCCTTCACCGGCAGACTCGTCGAATCGGAGACCTTCTCTCCTTTATCTCCGACCGGCCGCCGTACTCGGACGAAGGTGGTGTCGGACCACTGGAGGGTTGGCGGCCCGGATGCCTGATTTCGACAAAGTGAAACATGGTCAACGTCGTCGCCCCAGACGATGAACAAGAACTATGCCCGAGTGATTGCACAGGCCGGGTCTTTCCCTTCCGGAGGCTCTGGCGTCCAGCCTCCTCCTTCGTCGGCGGAGGCCGTTGTCCGATCTGAAGGAGGGCGAAGATCACGAACTCCGGGAGCTTCTACCGAGGTGCGTGCGGGCGGAGGAGGAGGAGGCGGGGAGGAGGAGCCGAGCTCGGAGCTTCCTTTCGAAGGGGCCTTGCGAACAACGCAGCTAGTCAAGAGCGGGGGCGGTGAGGCGGTGGGGGCCGAGGTCGGTGGGCCCTTGTAATAGGCGATCTGCCGGGTCGCTAGGATCCCGCTTTGTAAAATTTTCACTTTTGAATAATAAACACCGTTTTAAAATGCGTATTGTCTTGTTTATCTCTAGCACTTCGCTTCTCAATCGTTGGACTTGATCATGACTTGCGACCAAGGTGAAAGAAGTTCGAGTGCTTTAGTTGAGAAGGACTGGAGGTGCTATTTTGGAGGAGTCGATCGTCCGAGTTGACTCAAGTTTTGACTAGTATGGATGTCATTCGGCATCATCCGCCGACCGAAGAAGAAGATCTGAGGCCGATCGAGTGGCCCGCCGCCTCGGCTAAACGAGGCGCTAAAGCTAAGAATCATACAACTCGAAGTCCGGGGCGGACTTATCTGCCGATGTGATCGAGGACGGCTAATACAATGCGAGAGCGGCTTGGTGACGACGGAGGAGCTAGCTCGGATCTCGGAAGAGCATGCAGTATGAGAGGTAATCCACCGATCCGGTGCAACTACCATATCGAAGCCGACGATCGAGTTCGAGCTTCTTGGCGGAGGCATGGTCTTTGAGGGATGAGGAGGGGCCTAATAGCAAAAAGTTTAAAGACTGCCTCAACTCCATCATGAAGTACATGCAGATGTATGAGATCGTTCGTAAACAACGCATGCCCCAGCCCCGCAGCGAGTCCACAGCGGGCTCCACCGGTCCAATAATAGAAGAACCCGAGGAGGTGGGCGGCTACGCAGATCATGCCGAAGTGCTCCGACTGATGGGTCCCCCTGAGGGGGGAGCTGTTAGAGGGCGGTCTTCGGCAGATCGGAGGCATCTGAGGATTGTAGGTCGGCGGGGAAGGCGAGGTAGGGCTGCTGGTCGTGATCCTGGCTAGGCGTCGAGTTCACGTGGTCGAGGTGCGACCTTGGGTGTAGCCTCGGTTCCAGGAGCGCCCCCTTCGGGTTGGGACACACCTGCGCCGGTTCAAAGTGCTTCTGGAGCAGGTTGCGGTGGTCCCGGGGTCACCATTTCAGGTTGGGGTGCCTCCGAGCCTGCGCCGAGCGCTTCTGGAGTAGGCCGCGGTGATTCCGGCCTTATCAACTGCGTTGAAGGCACCGAGTTCGTTCCAGGCGTACACCGCGGACCTGGAGATTTTGTTCAGAACTGGTGCAGCTTCAGCAAGACCTGGCGAGGTGGAGCTCGGAAGCCCGAATGAGCTTGTATATAGCTTAGGACTTTGTATGTAGTCGTAAATGTATTTAGACTGGATTACAAGTGTATATTTTCCCTTGAGAGGTACAAACATAGCTTAGGACTTCGTTTTGGTCGTAAATGTATTTAGGTGTGATCTGATGTATATCTTCCCAAATAAAGGGGCATAATTTCACGAGATCCGATCTGGATGTCTTTGCATGTAGATACTTCAACTTAATGAGTGATCCATGCGCTTGCATGTAGACGTTCAATTTAATGAGTTGCATGTATGCCTTGCACTTAGACGTTCAATTTAATGAGTAATCTGTGAGTGCGTCGCGCGCTTAGTGAGTACCCTACTTAGTGGGTTTTTCATCTTCGTAAGGGCGTCCCCTTGTGAAGGTTTAAATGTGGTATATCGAATAGATGTTCACATATGTATAAGGCGAGTAGTGGAATACTTATTCGAGAAAACAAGTGTTTTATTGAGAAGTAAATAACATCGTACTTCGGTAAAGCAATAAGTGGACTAACATGATGCTGATCTGAAATCGAAGCTATGTAAAGTACCTCCTTAAATGAGTGATATGCCAGGTTCGGGGGATAAGTGCACCGGATAGGTGAGCTAGCTTGTAAGCCCGCTGCCGAGGTCCTCGTGAACGCGGTATGGGCATTCCATGTCGGATCTAGCTTGTTAAGACGCCACCTCTCTTGGCTTCATTATTTCGTGGGACGAGGTCGCCTACTTGGAGTCACGGAGGCTTTGACCCTTTGTTGTAGTATCGTGCGACTGGCCCTGTATTTGGCTTCGTTTATGAAGCGAGCTCGCGTTCTCCTCGAGAGCATCAAGGTTGTACGCAGGTCTTCCTCGTTCCGGTGCAGTCGAAGTGAAGAGTGCGTGGGCTTGGTCGCCGATCTCGGCGCAGATGACGGCCTCGGTCCGTAGACCAAACGAAGGGGTTTCTCCGTGCGAAGTCCGAGGTGTCGATCTGTAGGACTAGAGGACTTGGGGGAGATTTTCAGCCCAATCACCCTTAGCTCGGTCTAGCCTCTTATTTAATCCTTGTACGATCGTGCGGTTCGTCACCTCGGTCTGACCATTCGCCTGTGGGTGTGCGATCGAGGTGAAACGTTGCTCGATTTGGAGCTCTTCACACCATTCCTTGAAATTTTTATCGACGAACTGGGTGCCGTTGTCCGAGATCAGAATGTGCGGTATGCGGTGGCGACTATGTTCTTCCACACGAAGGTGCGGATCTTCCCGCCGTGAGGCTCGAAAGTGGTTCACCTCGACCCGTTTTGTGAAGTAATCTACGACTACGACTAAGTATCGAAGCGACACGGTGCTCGGTCAAGCGGACCAACGATGTCGATCCCCATGCGCATGAAAGGCCACGGGCTCTGCGGTACGCCGGATCGATGCAGGGTAGCTTCTTGACCGTGGAGTGAAGTCGGCACCGGGCACTTTTGACGAGCTCGGCGAATCTTGAATGAGGTAGGCGGTAATATCGACCTCGGCCTTCTTTGATAGAGCTCGCGACCCGATGTGGCTTCCGCAGATCCTCCGTGAATCTCATTGAGCACGTAGTCGGCTTTCCGGCCCGAGGCACCTCGGGAGGGTTGAAGGTAAGACTTCCGGAGCGCCTCATGTATGAGGTACTTAGGGATTTCACCATCATCTTTTTGGCTTCGAGCCGATCTTGAGGTAGTGCGCCGTCTTCCAGGTAGGCCTTTATGGGAGACATCCAGTTCGGCTCTACTTCGGTGATGATGCCGATGTGGGACTCCGTGATGCTTCTGGAGTGAACTTCCTCCACTGGTGGATTTGTTGACGACGCAGCTAACTTACTGAGGATATCAGCTCGGCAGTTTTCCCCTCGCGGGATACGATGAATACTGAAGTACCTGAATGAGGTCAGCATCTCCTTTGCCTTCTCAAGGTATTGCTTCATTCGGTCCTCCTTGGCCTCGTATTTGCCTAACACCTGGTTCACCACGATCTGGGAATCTCCAAAGATCTGGATCTTGTCCACTTTCAATTCCTTAGCGAGGCGGAGTCCTGAGATTAGCGCCTCGTACTCCACCTCGTTGTTTGTGGTCGGGAAGGTGAACCGAAGTGCATAGGTCACCTCTTGTTTGTCTGGGCCGAGGAGGAGGATGCCTGCTCCGCTGCCCGTTTTGCATGAGGCTCCGTCCACGTACATCTGCCAGCAATCATCAGGCGGATTAAGGGTGGATTCTTCCGCTGTGGGGGCGGGCGTTGGGGCGACCTCGCTGGTAGAGCCGACCTCGGTGAATTTGGCCTCCACCAGGAAGTCAGCGAGAGCTTGCCCTTTTATGGCCGGCCTGGGGGAGTACGAGATGTCGTGCTCGCCGAGCTCCAGTGCCCACTTGGCTATACGTCCGGATGATTCTGGCTTTGACAAGACTTGTCTCAAAGGTAAGTCGGTTATTACAGGACGGAATGGGCTTGGAAGTAGGGTCGGGCGTCGCTTGCGTTCACCAAGGCAGTGCTACCTTTTCGAGATCGGGTATACCTTGTCTCCGGTCCTTTGAGAGCTCGACTGATGAAGTAGATGGGGAGTTATCGTCCGACCTCATCTCGGACCAATACCGCGCTGATTGCCTCGTCAGAGACGGCCAAGTACAAAGAGGAGCTCGCGCTTTCGGGGCGGTCGGGGTGGGCGGTCGGCGAGATACTCTTTCGACCGTGAAGGCGACTGGTGTCCTCCTGCCAGCGAAGTCCGAGCTCTCCTCAAGATCTTGAAGAAGGAAGCTGCTTCTCGGCCGAGATAAGAATCTGGCGAGGCGGCTAGACACCCAGGTGAGTTTGTGGATCTCCGGATGGTCTTGCACTTGCATGTCAAACCTTGCTTTCACCTTAGTGGGATTTTCCTTGAGCCTTCTTGAGAAACCCAGCATCCCGTGAATTTTCCGTCCTCACCATGAATGTACACTTGAGGGGTTGAGCTTGAGGTTGGCCGACTGAGGAGGCTGAAGGATAGTTACGAGGTCGTCGGCGCAGACTCTCCGTTTTGACTCTTGACCACGATGTCGTCGGCGTGAACCTCGACGATCGCCTAATGTGATCTTTGAATATGGCGTCCACCATTCTTTGATAGGTAGCCCAGGCGTTTCGGGCGAAGGCATCTTCCATATCTGAAGACACCGTCGGTGATGAATCTTTGTCTTTGGGGCGTCCTCCGGCTCATTAGGACTTGGTGGTACCCTTTGTATAGATCTAGGAAGGTGAAGGTCTCATGGCCCACGAGTGCTTCCACCTTCTTGTCAATGTCGGGGAGGGGGTAGCAATCTTTCGGGCAGTGTTTGTTGAGGTCGGTGTAGTCGACACACATACGCCATCCCCCTCCTGGCTTTCGAACAACGAATGGATTAGCCATCCAGGTCGGGTACTTAACTTCGAACAAGATCTTGTCCTTCTGGAGTTGAGTCACTTCGTCTCTTATGACCTGGTTGCGCTCTGCCGTAAACACCCTATTCTTCTGCCGAACTGGTTTTGTAGCCGGGTCAATGTTGAGGCGATGAGTTATGAGCTCGGGTGACACTCCGGTCTTGTCGAGTGGGGACCACGCGAACACGTCCTTGTATTCCCTCGAGTCGCATGACACTCTGTCGAATATCGGTTGGGCCACGGACGCCGACCTTGACAACTTTGGAGGGTCGTAAATCAGATATCTGGAGGTCTTGGTCAGTCGTCCCGGGTGGCGACCTCGAGGATTCTGTAATTGCTACGCACAGGCAAGGCTACATCTTGGGTTGAGACTCGTAGGCACTCTTTAGCTGCCGTTTGGTCACCCCGGATGCTTAGCACTCCCACCGGGGTGGGTATCTTGATGGTGGTGGTATCACCGAGCGGACGGCCTTGGGCATAGAGCCGTCTCCCGGGAATATGTTGTGCGGAGAAGGAGCTCGGACGAGGAAAAATTGAATGGCCTTGGTGACCGACACGGGAGCACGTCTACGGTGGCCGGAAGGGTAATGACGCCCTCGGGTTGAACCGCCTCTGAGTGAAGCTCACGCAATCGAGGAGGCGGGATGTATTTAATTCCTCCGACCTCAAGTTTATCGAGACACTACGGAAGATAATCTTGACGGAGGCACCGATGTCGATGTAGACCGGTGGGCGTTCTTGTTGCCCACCACGGCTTGTATCGTGATGGCGTCTTGGTGGGGCATGATTTTAGGCACCGGGTCGTCTTTGGAGAACACGATGTCCTCACCCGCCCGAGTCGCTTGTTCTTGACTCCTCGTGGGCGGCCTCGAGCATCATTTTTAACGACGACCTCGTCGTTCCTACGAGCCCGGTAATGGCATAGACACGCTCCATAGCGTTGGACCTTCGTCCTCGTCATCTTCGGGTTGGGTCGCCGTCGAGGTCGGCCCAGCTTGTTGCTACCGTTATTTTTCCCCTTCTGCTTGCCCCGCCCACTTGGCCGAGGTATTTTTGAGGCTCCTCCTCGACGAGCTCGTCAATCTGCGAGCCTGTGTTTCGATCCTCGGTATCGTGACCATACCCCTGATAGTGACAATACTCCTCTGTGGACCTCTTCTTGGATCCTCCTTTCATAGGAGGGGCTTTGGGAAGAGCTCGGCGTGGAGCTCGAATATCTCCGCCTCGATTTGAGCGAGATGAGGTGCTTTGCCGCGAGGGGCCGAGGTCCGAGCCTAGACTCAGGAGGCCCTTCCCGATTCTCTTGAAGGCACTTGGCGTTGACGCCTCGACCTCGATCGTCAAACCTTTCTTTCGATCCTCTGCTCGTCCCGTGTCTCCTCTTCTTTCGATGCGATTCATCTCCTTTGACGAAGTTGTCAACCAAGGTCCAGGCGACTAGCCGTCTCCGGCTTCTCACGGGTGATCTCCTTGTTCGGTCTGCCGGTCGGATCCCGTTCTTGAGCGCGTTGATGATATAGAGATCGTTGCTCATCGATTTTGAGACTCCTTGATGAACCTCGAAGCGAGTTCGACATCGTCTCGTCCCGCCTTGGCGGATTGTGAGCAGGTCGGACGAAGGCTCTTGGGTGGCATTTTACGATAAACGCCACTTAAACCGATCCATGAGATCACAGGCGGTGTATACTATTTTGGCGGGCGAGGTGAACCGGCGTCGGGCGTTGGAGATCGGCACCTCGGGAAGATCTTGCATATGGAAATCTTCTATTCCTTGATTCGCCATGTTAGTGGTGTGGCGAAAAGGAAGTCGGAGGGTCCCAAGGCCATCGTGGCGGCGATTTTGGGTGCCCTATACCGCATTGGGCAAGGCGTGTCGAGAATCTCTCGGAGAAAGGAGATGATTCTTCCGCTCCGATCGAACCCCGGAGATCATTGCCATCTCTCTTGGAGGGTGGGAGACCAATAACGGCGTCTATCGTCTCTCAGGGAGTTCTCGCTCCGTCTTTCTTCTCTCCTATTTTGCTCGGCTCTGCAGTCGGCATGACGAGGTGGAGAGCGGCTCGCGAATGGCGCGGGCGAATGGTGGTGGCGGCTCGGCGCGGTGATCGACTTCGGACGTCGGGTGTCAGTGCACGTTCTCGGCTATCACGCCGAGGTGAATCTTGGTCGTTTCGGAGAACGACCTCGGTGCCGTGGTAGCCGCCTCGGGGCTCTTGAGGGCTGCTCCTTTGTCCTCCTCGTTGAGGAAGCTTTGGAATTGCCAGGTTGGCGTTGAGGAATTCGATCACAGCTCGGCCAGGGCCTCGTGGACTAACGAACTGTCTGCTCGCCCTCGTTGAGTCGGCATCTTCCCTTCGTGGGCGGCGATCCCGAGGGTGTATGGAAGCGTTTTCCATGTGGCCTCGGTGTGTGGCCGCTGTGGCATCCACAATCTCCTTCCCGTGGCGGTGACCACCGTCGTCCTCGGTGGTTGTTCTAGCAAGATCGACGGCGGTTGCACGTGTCCTTGCCATTAATTTGTAGAAAAACGAAGCCTTTTTGTTCGTAGTTTCCCACAGACGGCGCCAATGATAAATCTAGTATATGTTAGTATGCGAGATTTATGTAAAGCAGTAAAGAACACCAAGGCTTTTACGTGGTTCGATCGTTAATGAGATCTACGTCCACGGAGGAGCGATTCCTCAATACTTTCACTATGGTATGATTACAGTGAGTATAGCTAAAAGCTCTTAGTATCCAAGAAGTTGCTAACCCTTCTACCTTCGATCTAACTCCTATTTATACATATATGAGGCCCCAAGGCGGGGCGATCCCTTCCCTGTAGGGACTCTTAGCCTTCTCGTGTGTGGACTGCCTCTTGTCCATGGGGCTGTTAGCCTTCCGCGCTGTAGGGACGCCTAGCCTTACGTGCAAGGTGGCGCCTAATTAGGTTTGGGGGTGAGTAGGGTTTGAAGGTGGGCGGGCTTAACCGTGGTCACATTAAATGTCGTGCCCAACTCGTTTGGGCGCTGTCGGGGCACATGTGGTTGGGCCATATCCCATCGATCCCTTTGCCATAATCAATTTCTTTTAATACACATACTCGACGTATCTAATAAACCAAATGCCGAAGAAAGCCTAATAATATATTTACTTATTTTGAGTTGGGGAGGAGAGAATAATAATAGAAGAAACAGTCTCCTATTGGAACGTCTTTGAAGGAGATTATATATATACTATGTTTAAATTTACATTTTAAAAAAAGTCAACTATGTTTATTTTATCAATTTTTTATGATAAAGAAATCTAGCAATGTTCGGATTTTTATCCTAATATTTTCAAATCACACTCATGTTCCATTATTCATTTATTCTTTTAATAATATACACAATAATTATATGATATACTCCCTTCTTCCCACTAAAAGTGGTTCCTTTTTTTGTTAGGTCGTCCCATTGAAAGTGACTTATTCTAAAAAGTAAATCATTTTTAACACAAAAATATTACAAATTATGTGAACTACTACTTTACACATACAAAATATAATTTTTCTTAATCAATGTATCAAAACGTAACATGTCACTTTTAGCAGGATAGATGGAGTAATAGACTCTAGTTATATTTGTTTACTAAAAATTGAAAATTGAAACGTTCATATACTGTAAGTATGGAATAATCAATCTTAATAATTAATTATTAACTTCAAAATTAAAATTAAATGTTAAGCGATATACTCTAATTGAATATGATCAATCTTAACTAATAATTGTAAAATTATTCAGATACAATAAATTGAAATTTTATTAAAAAATTATAAAGAAAGTAAAATAATTAAGTTGATACTAATACAATACCAAAAATAGAATAAATCATCTCAATTGAATCTAGCAAGTGAAACCTACAAAGTTCATGCACGAGTCTACTAGAAGGTGGGGATAAGAAAAAGAAAAGAAAAGAATAAATATAAAGAAAAAGGTAAAAGTCATGGTGGTGGTGGTGCGCACACCCCTTCACTATTCATTCTTCTGATAAAATAATATTTTAATAAATAGTGAAGGGGGTGTGCATTGCACCCCACTCACCATGGACTTTACCAAGAAAAAAGAATGTTGCCTTTACGACTATTTAAGTCCGACAAGATTAGACCCTAAGTACACGTCACGTCACTTATTCTAATTAAATGTCACTTTTGTTCGTATATGTCTACCTGTATTTGTTTATTTATTTCTTTTGTATATTTCTACTGAATTAATACAACTGATTAACAGCCAGCCATTTTTATTTATTCTTTCTTATATTTTTGTTCATTCTATAATTTCCCAGTGAGTGAGTGGTCTAGAGTTCTTTTAGTTTCGAATAAATGAACAAAGATTTGAAGTCGAGAGCCATGAGGATGGGATCCTTTTGTTACGCTTACATATTAAAAAAAATCAAATAAGATTTATATATATAAAGAAGATTAAATAAAAAAATTCCTTAAAAATTTTGGAATCAATCACACAATCGATATTTTTGTACGTCTATGATTGTAATAATAAGAGTTACAATATACAAAAAAAATCCTTAATTTATTAATAAAAACCAATCTAGTTTATAGATCTTGATTAATGGAAAATCAATGTTAATTTTTAAATAAATTATTGGTTTACGCATAAATAATTTTTTTATATGTTACTATAGTTCTTTTTATGATCACGCTCTTTATGTATATAATAATATTTTTCATATATTATTACAATACTTCAGTCACAATTAATAGAATAAAATAATTTTATATTAATCAAATTATATATATATATATATAGATATATATGAAAGAAATAAATAAAACTTTAATTTCCTACTACGACAATGATACTTTTGTTATCAACTACCATATCAAAAGTAAGACCTCCAACATGCGTGTGCAAACTCAACAAATCTACTATTATCATATTATTCAACCTCATCTTCAAACATTAATATATAATTATATTTTCTTAACAATATATCGCTAATATATTAGCATATATTAAATATGACCTAATACCGCCCTAAAGAAACCGAACTCCTCCAAATTTTTGAATTTCAGATAATTCCTTAAAATTATCAATTCAGCCTTTCCTTTTGTCAATTGAGAAAAAAAAATTGGACTATGCATTATTCTGGTCAATTCAGACTCCAATTAATAGTAATTAAATAACCATCATGGATAATATCTTAAGTAGCGCCTTCTAGCACGTCTGTTCAATTAATTATTCAAGAAAAATCATTAATAACCTCGGGAGCGTGACAGAATTAGGCTAAGTTTGGTACTCCAAATTTTATTAAATGTTCTATATAGCTTTTATCATTTTTTAGATTTGTAATTCTTAGTTTTTAAATTGCTCCTACTTTCTAATAACAATTAGGGTGAAAGTTTAATTTAAATCATGGACAAACGTATAGAAATAAAGTATAAGGGGTCAAAAATACTATATAAATTTACGATAAAGATTAACCAAAATAATAATGCGGTACAAGTCTAACTTAATTGATAAAAGTATAGTTAAAAATCGATCATTTTAAGAATTTGCTGAAATTATAATATGTATACTTAGTATTATTACATCTATAATCTTTTCCTTAAATGTCGTACATATAAAAATGCGAGATAATTATTGAATTATGTTAGATACATAGATAAATCACGTTTAGGTACAGTGATAAATTTCGCAAATTTATAATATGATAATTTAAGCATATCTCATTTTATTTTCAAATAATCGTGGGAGTTTCCAGTAAATTCTAATACAAATATTGCGTAGATGCATTTTTTTTCAAATTAAAGTAAATCATAGAAATGGCAATACAATCGGTAACAATTAACAAAGCAAGGAACTAAATCTACCTTTATTAATTTGATAACAAGGACGATTAGTTGTCTCCTCCAAGTC
Organism: Salvia rosmarinus; assembly: GCA_036937905.1. Lineage (NCBI taxonomy): Eukaryota > Viridiplantae > Streptophyta > Magnoliopsida > Lamiales > Lamiaceae > Salvia > Salvia rosmarinus. Next base: position 7,606,885 of record CM072816.1, read on the forward strand.
CCACTCCCACCCTCGGTTATTTGAATATGTTTTAAAAATTACACACGAACACATTATTTTTGGGTATTTTTAACTGTATATTATAAACTTACACATGCATATACTTTTTCAGACAAAATTTACTTGAATACTCAACTATTAATTCTTACAAATATCATATAATAATCAACTTAAATTGTATATAGTAAAATTATATATCAAAAAGTCTATGATGTAGAATATTATAACAATTCAAGCTGCAAATCTATCCCAAATTAGTGACCACCCTATACTTTGTGGATTTTTCATGATTGAAAAAAAAGGAGAATATAATTAGTTTTATTGGTAACAACCAACAATAGCAAATTTTTATGGATGATGCTTATATATTATAATAATGTTGCAATATATGGAGACGGTAACTAGTAGTTACTGAAACCGAATTATAAGTAGTGATCTCGATTTGGATAAGTATAAAGCAATGAAAAACTATATTAGTGTGATCTGAGTCAACATATATGTAAAGTTTTCACTATTTTAGCTTGCGTAATTGTCGTTTGACAATTACATTTATTTTTTAAATTTCTATAGTTAGTGGAGAGAAACAAGACAAGACTAGGATGTAATTCTTTTATATAAATATTTGGTTGATTGGAACGAAGCATCGAGGACGTACTTCCTCGCAATATTCAATTATTCATGTCCCTCGACTTGTTCCAATAATTGAATGTCTATAATTTTGTATCTATAAATGTATATGCATGTTGCATGTAACAACTCAAAAGTAGTTGATTGATTTTTCATTTTTTTTGGCTTGAGAACTATACATAGCTGTATAAAGTTGATGAGCAAAATCTATAAAGTTGTGCACAACAAAAACATTCTAAAGTTGTTGCACAACAAAATGATTTTAAAAAGTTTTCATTGTGCACAACTTTAGACCGTTTTGTGCATCATCTTTGCAGGTGTTATGCATAGTTCACAGAGTTGTAAAAAAGATGTAGTTCTCATTTGATCCACTCCAACTTCAATTTTATTGAGAAAAGAACTAATGTGATCCATCTATTTTTTATAATCTAATGGTCATGATTAATTATAAATAATTTATTATCCTCAGATTTTAATGGTAAACGTTTAAACCTATAATTAAGGGATTTTATATTTTCATTTACGTAACTGTTCTCATATGTACAATCACTACGATTACATGCACAACATCATGAATTACATGAATATAACAATTAATTGGAATGTGATAGTATGCACAAGAACTTCGATTACATGAACAACAACATAAATTACACGAGCAACGATAAATTGAATATGAAATATTCAAATAGCGAAAATTTAGGGATTTAACTATTTTTTCACTAAATAATTATAAGTCATCCGATCTTTATCCAATCTAACGGTGGTTGTTTGTTCTTATTAAAGAGGTAGTTCCTTCAATAACCAACCCCTATACAAAAACACACGCACAACACACAAAAATGATGAGAAATCACTCATCTCCATTTTGATCACTTTGGTGCTTTGTTTCATGGGATGTGACTCTAAAAGTTGTTATGTGTTGTTACCAGGTACCTACCAGTGCGACCAGTAAGGTTATCGGCACCTCTTTTTTCCCCAAACACAAACTCACCATTTTCTTTCTATTCTCTAACTGCTTCTGTCTTACCTCGTTGAGGGTTGGGCTGCCCAAACGGGAAGGGAATTTCACGCTGTCGCTCCTCCCAACAACCGCTCCTTCCCAATGCTGCAGTACCCTAACAACGACACCATAAACCACTGCATCAATTTCTTTATAGCTACTATGTTGTCGTCTCTTATCGTTGGAGAGCTTTAAGCTGCTGCTACCAGAGGTAGGCTGGATGTCGATGTTCTACCTCTTCCCTCTGGAAGAGGAGCGTGACTTGCGACGCCCGTTCCTCGATGCACACGGTGGCAAAGGAACCCCGCAGAGGCCGAAAATGTAGTCAGCTGACCACTAGAAGGAATCAAACCTGACAAATTGTTGTTTGAAACATCGAGACCGCCGAGGAAGGATAAATTCCCTAACGATCCTGGGATGAATCCTTCACGCTTCTTTCTCCGACAAGATGGTAATTATTTTCTTGATTGCAGTGCCATCCGCGTCGGTGTCGTTGATTGCAATGCCATCCATAGAGGTCTCAGCAACGCGAGGAGAGAAGGGGAATGAGAGGGTTTGCGCTGGGAGGGTCTCGAATGTAATTGGTTTCTTTACGAACAAAATGAATTTGCTATGAAAGTTAATGAATCTGCTAGGAAAGTTACTGAATCCAAAAATTCAGAATTTTCACCCAGGGTTCGAATCTCATGAGAGGCGAAAATTTTAATTTTTTTGGATTCAGTAACTTTCCTAGCGGATTCATCAAGTTATACACTGAATTCATAATTTTTTGGTTCTCACATTCTCACAATAAAAATGGTTCTTACGTTAACCCTCCCCTATATGTATATATATTTATAAATTTTAATTTTCACATATGTAATTGACGTGAATTTCCGGCATAGCAGTTAGGCAAAATGAGCTCGAATCCGGCTTCAGGACACTATTGTGAACTCATTTAAAATATTATGCTTTGATTTTTTATTATGATTACGTTGGGATACGAATGTAAAAAGTCGAAAACATTGGAGTGTTATATATTATTTAACCTTTTTTAAATCAAGTCACTGAGTACTCGTTTGTTGAATAGAGTCTGTCTTGAATCTTTTACTTAGTTTGATTAAGTATTAAGTCTGTATTATCCTCTAACTATGTCCAATTAGTATAGTAATCTGATTAACATAATGATAACATAATATAATGTTTAATTGTGTGTGTGTTGGCCTAGTGGTAGAGTACTTAATACCCGATGCGAAGGTCTCGGGTTCGATTCCACCGTGATGCAACCTTTAAATTTCTGCATTAAATTGACAAAAAATATAAAAAATATAGTGTTTAATGATTAGAAGCGAATTATGACACAGTGTAAAATTGAAGAAGTCAATTGAACTATATAAAAATTGAAAAAGTCTATTCCAAAAATATAATAGTTCGAAAACCTACTCTATAACTTCTCTCTATTAAATATATATATGCCAATTTTTGTGCAGAAAAAGTCGATGATGAAGCCTAAAGCAAGTGTTACTACTACCACGTCCACTGAAAAATTATTTATTAAATTAACTCAGAAGCAACACACATTATATAATATATTTTGACAGTTGGGACCTTATGTCTATCTTTTGACTGTAACTAATCAAAGAAATAATTTGTCAACTCCATGCTTTGGGTTAATATATAACTGCACCAATACAGTACAAATGAATAAAATGATAATAAATTCAAGAAAAAAAAGGGACAGGGTTTCGGGTATAAAAACTGGAATAACAGATTTCTTACTTCTTTCACTTTTAATAGAGATTCATAATATTTTATATTTGAGTTACATTGTTTTGTGGGACTTGATGTATTCCCTATATCAGATTATTAAATTGATATTTCTTTAGAAAAATCTCACTTGGAACTCGTATATATTGTGATCTACCTTTATAAATTTTATGTATTAGTAAGCTACAAGACTTGTAATGAAAAGATCATATTGGATTAGAAAGCACTAGAACCAAAGACTTCTTATTTAATTTCAGTACTTTAAAATATTAGTATTCAGGTCCATATGTATAACAAAATTAAAATACTAATCTAAAATACGTAGATTTAACTCAAATATAAACAATCATGCATAAAATTACTTATTAATATTATATTATATTGCTTGTAATTATATCATACTCTCTCCATCCACGAAATTTGTTTACCAACTTTAGTGACACATAACATAACCTCCTAACCTTGTCCTATAGTCAGTGGCGGATGCAGGCCCCGACATGACTAGGCCATCGTTCGGTAAGATTTTTTTTTATTTTTTTAACATATTTAGTTGTTATTTTAATATTTTATAATTTTATCCTTCCACTTATTTGTATTTTTCCATCTATTTATATATATAGTCTAGTGATCATTTTTTTGACTTTCCACTTAAAACTTAAAATATCTTATTTGATATTACCTCTCAAGAAGCTATAGAATTTTCACTTCATTGTCTCCCACTTCGACTCTCAAAACTACTAACTCTACTGTGAAAATTTGAAGAAAAAACACACAACAAAGATTCCATATTGAAGAACTCATCACCATTAGTAAGTTTCGCTCTCTTTTGTAGAAAAACTATTGGTTTATATAATTTATTATTTATAATTTATATTGTTTATATTTCAATTTGTGTAGTATGTGTTTGTATTTTCAAATGTAATTAAACAATTTGTTTGTGTTTATGTTAAGAAAAACTCACATTTACTATCCAATTTTAAAGCTTTTGGTTTCTACGGCAACATTAGAACATGCATTAATTATCCACTATGAAAATTGTGAAGTCAAGGTTGTGGAATAAAATAAAGATGACTTTTTGTCTAGTTCTCGGATAATGTTTATTGAGAAAGAAATTGGTCAAAGCTTTGAAATTGATTCAATTATAAATGAGTTTGATCTAATAAAAAAAGTAGGTCATAATTCAGTTATAATTGCGAATAAAATAAATATTTCAAAATTCAACTCGATTCTTTACTTTTATTCTAAAAAGTTATATTAAATTTTTCGATGAGATCTTGCCCGACCAATTTCAAAATTCCGGCTGAGCCCCTGCCTATAGTATCCACCTATTTAACAAAAAAACCTGCTATGACCAATCATTTTACTTTTACAGATTTAACTCAGTTGGTTAAGAAATAACAGATTTTGAACAAGAAACAAGACTTTAGTTATACGTGTTTTAATAATTTGTAATGAATATAGGGTTAGTGGAGAAGAGAAATCCATAATTGTAAGAAGTATTAGTTAAAACTGAGTAAATTAATGTTAAGTGAAATTAAAAATGTGGGTCTTAACAAGTTTTTTTGTAAATAAGTGGATAATATAGGAAGAAAGTTAAAAGAATTATGTGGGGTCTATGTTTATAAAACGAAAGTAAATATTTTTCGTGGACAGTTCTAAAAGAAAATAAGAAAACGAATTTCATGGAACGAGGAAGTATATATTTGTGAAGTAGGATTTTGCGTCTTTTAGGAGGGAATGTTTGGAGTCATCCATTGCAAAAAAGGAAATTAGTACAATTTTGAACTTTAGTAATTTTATTGACAAGTTTATTGAAAGAGAATTCGTAGAAATTTTTTAATTGGGTATAGAAGATAGTGTTGATTACACGACTCATTGTGGAATATATTCACATGGTTTCTGTCTAAAACTAGCCCCATACACGGTTTTCCATATTTATCAGTATACTCATAATTATAAATATTAGTATGACTAAACGAGTACTTTGACGTGTTTTATATGATACGATACAAACTCCACATATTTTACTATTATTAGTAATATTTAGGGTTCGAAACTTATATAGCCATATTTGTCAAATCATATACCACTGATATCCATTTTAAAAATTTACTACATCCTATACCCAATTTACTAAATTAATGTATTTTTCTGCAAAAAGTAAATGGTTGATGTGAAGGATGAGAATCTGATTCTTTCTTTGTTAGAATCAGTGCCAATTCAAACAAAAAGGCACTCGATTTTTGCAATCATTTTCACTGACTGCTTTCTTTATACACTTGGTCCCTCTTACGAGTTTTGCAAAATTAAAACAAAAAGCACTCACTTATTTTTACAGAAGTTTGGCTTCTCTTCTAGTTTTCAAAATTTTGAATTTATAGAAGTTTGGCTTCCTGGGTTTTCAAAAATTTGAAAGATAAGAAGAGAGAAAGAAAGATCATCATTCCGTGAAGAACAACCCATTCCGTGAAGAACAACCGAAATATAGAAGTTTGCTCGAGTCATTCGGAGGTAATTCTCAATTTTCCTCGCCAAAATCTGTAATTTTTCAATATATACATATATTTCGCCACACGATGTACCCATCTTTGTGAAATTATATTCCACTCATATCCATTAATAAAATTTACTACACCACATACCCATTTCATTAAATTACTATATCTCTCGGTCGTAGGAAAGTTCAATTAGTCGATCGGAGACAACAAATTAATTCAATTCTTGAATTAATTTGTTGTCTCGATCGACAATTATTTCGATCGATGAAAGGCTTCTCCGTTCGATGAGAGAAGCTTCACCGATCGGAAAGTTCAATTGGTCGATCGGAGAATTCTAATAATTAGTTATTAATAATTAGTTATTAATTGAATTATTTAATTTTCTAATTATTAGTTATTAATTGAAATAATTATTAGTTATTAATTGAAATTATTAATTGAATTTTGTAATGATGCAGGTATTATTTTCGAAGGCAATATGTCGCATTTACCGGTATGTTTTCGTGTGAACCCTTAGTTATTTTGTAATTGAGATTGGATAAATGTTGGTAGATGTGATTGAATAATATGATTGTATATGATTGAATATGAGTAGTTGAATTATGTTATTGAGATTGGATAAATGTTGGTAAATGTTATTGAATAATATGATTGTATATAATTGAATATGAATACGTTGAATTATGTTATTGAGTATGTTAATATTGTTTATGGCTTGTATGTTTTCGAGATATCTGTTTTGGAATATGATTGAATAAATAGCGTTTATGGTATATGATTGAATAATATTTCATTTATGGTTTAGAATGGTTAAATTCTATTACTTAATTATGACCAGTTTTTGATAGGTGATTTGTAGAGATTGAGTTCTAATTATTTTTATATTTGTATGATATGATGTTTATTGATCGCTAATTATATACAAATGAAATAATTATTGTAGTAGTTTGTTGGTTTGTTGTGACGTTGTGTAATATGTGACATTGATATAATTGTAGGTCGATCCTTTTTGAGGCCTACCACGATAAATGTGGTGGCGGATGTAAAGACTTATTATAGGACTGATTATTTTAAGTATATTAAGAATGTCTTGCTAGATAAGGGGCGAAGAGTTGGTAGATATGTTTAGGGGGTTGCTTTGGTCATCGATTGATTGGACTCCGGCCTAAGTCTAGTTTTCTTTGCACCATTTAGTCTCCCGTCGGATAGAGCCTACGCATCCGAGATGTATTTTTCATCAATGGAAGATATATATGTTTTCCATTAAAGATTATGCTCTAGTCACCGGCGCGCAATTTGGGTCATCATCATTTGATCCCACACTAGACTACGACTTGAGCGGCGTTGAGGTCTATAGCCTTTTTTGGGCACATGATTACATTACGTAATCTAGTAGATAGATTTTGTAGTAGTGATTTTAGTGATGATGTAGATCTTCGTCACTATTTACGTGTGGCCCACGTTATTACCCTCTATGGGTTCGTATTTGGATACGATACGGGAAGATAATAGGCGATTGGGTTTGGGCATTGGTTGACGATCCGAGGCGTTTTTGCCGATTTCCGTAGAACCTACTGTTACGGATATTGAGATATTATACCGACGCAGATGTCAACCTAATGCTCAATACCACTTTTACGGACCGATCTGGGCACTATATGCTTGGTCACCGAGATCATACCAGCTTGGGAAGTATAGCCGGGACGTACATCAATCCCACAACAGTCCGAGAGTGTTGAGGTGGAAGTTCGAGTAGGCTCTCACCGGCACTTCTGATCACTTTTGAGCAAGAGGTATTGAATTTTATTATAATTTTAAATCATGTATGAGGTATTGTATTTATTAGAATATTAAATAACATCTTTCAATTTATTGTAGGTCGGTTATCATCTCACATCCATCGAGCCGGACTCATTCGAGGTTAGCACCGCATTGGTATCTGTCTCACACCCTCTCCACCGGTGTGAATTTTGTTATACCGTCAAATCCTTTGAGGAGGGCGGCAGTTCCTTCTCGTCGTGGTGTGTCTCATCCACCTCCGGTGGATGAGCCTCGGCGATAAACGTCGAGTTCCGAGGAGGCTCCACAGTTTGTTGAGGATCACGATCTTCGTGGTCTCCATCGAGCAGCCTCGAGCCTTCACCTTCGATACCCGAGAGGACATCGTCGGTTGGGTTCGTTGAGGTTCCGATTGTTGATGAGCCGCGGCGCCATATGGATGGCCGTCCATCCGCTGAGAGGCGGGATACGGAAGACATACCGGGGAGGCGGCTTCATCGAGCGGTGGTGGTCGCACCTGGCGTCTTAGTTCCACCGATCGTCGTTGGATTCGAGGAATCTATCCGGAATCTGTCCGGAGGGAGGACAGAGCGAATGACGCATCGAGAGGTCTATCGAGACAAATTTATTCCAAAGATAAAGAAGTGGTTTGAAAACCTCTTAGAAGACTCGATGTGGTTGCACATAGGGATGATCTGGCTACACATGCACTCATGTCCCACGTCATCCGAGCGGACGACGGCGAGGTGAAGATCGAGACCACATCACCGCCCGGTCGGATGTCCCTCGAGGCGGTGGACATATTGAGCGGCCGGCGGCAAAGACCGCATCGACCAGTGATACCCTCCCATTACTCTCTCGGATCCATGGTACGATCCCCGGAACTACATCTCATCATTCCATGATGGGGCTGGACCTATTTAGTGATCGGCGCCTCGGGGCGTCGTGAGGCGGACTTTCGAGCCCGTCTGCAGCAGCTGGAGGAACAGTAACTATTAAGTCTCATATTTGGCGCTTTATAATATTTCATTATATTTGTTATGTTTTCATTTTCTAAATTAAATGTTTGTAGTTCGGGATCCGGAGAGGTGAGCAGGCACGAGACCTTCTACAGAATGAGGTCACCATACGTGAATAGCCCGATGCCACGTCCATTATCCGATGATATATTGATAAATTACCAGCGTTTCTTGAACACAAATAAAGCGATGGTGGTTGTTCGGTCTTGATCGACAAGTCCGAGTTGCATTTTCATGAATATCGAAATGCCGAGGCGTTTTGATGTTCGGCACGTTTTATACAATATGCTTCGTTTTTTAAGTACATCTACTTATATTGATATGTATCCCTAAAATAATTTTGCGGTCGTCGATCTATTCATGGTGTATTTGAGGATGAGACTCGATGCCGGATCGGCGTATTGGATGGGGTGGATTATCAAACACAATCATCCTTGATACTAGTTTTTAAATAAGTCTTTAATACAATCAATATTTAGTATATATGTGTAGTATCTCTAATTACTTAATTTTCAATGTTGAATAGATGTTTACGCAAAATTCATGGTCCGAGGTACACGCATGCTTTCGTCCTACATTCAAGACCCGCGTGAGGCACCATTGATCATGACCCCGAGAGCATTGCTTCACATGGCGACCACCAACAGCATTGGATAGCGATTGCCCTCGGCATGACGGGTTATACATCATGGTTACGTGCCGCGCAGTAACCTTATTTAATCTGATAAATATTAATTTATCTAAATGGTTACGTGTCCTTGTTTATTTTATCTAAATATTAATTTTATAGATCATTATCCTTGCGTCCATCGGCGTTTCGTGATAATGCGGCGTGGATATGCACTCTGTCATTCGTCTTTGTTTGACTCGCGTATTTGGAGGATGGACCAGGATCAAGTGGATGCGAGGATGATGGACTTCGTGCCCCGACTAGATTATTGCGGCCGTTTCTTCTCTTCACTAGATGGTTCGAGGCTAACTCCCACGGATACCACCATGGAATAATGATGCGATTATTACACGAGCTGCTTCTTGAGGTATTTGACGGGAAGACGATTTCGATGATGGTCCATTTGCGTGCATGATTGTGGAACGTCTTATTTCGGTTCACCGAGCATCGAATGGGTACGTCTAATGTTGTAGCATATAGACATAAAGTAGGTGGAAATATATATGAGATATGTGATCCATATAAGAAGCCGAGAGGAAGAGGAAGAGGTAGAAATTAGCATGTCTTGGTATATTGGCATGTATTTGTATATTGGTATGTATTGGTATATTGGATGCAAATGGATGTTCATATTATTTATCGAATATTTGATTATCGATAGTTATTAATCCTCGTTGAATGAATTTGTGTGCTTTGTTTTTGAAGAATCATACACTTTAACCTATCGATCAAGAACAAGATATCAAAACGTAAATCTCAAACTAAACATAAATCTTAGGACTCGGTTTAAGTCAATGTTAGGTGAATCGTTAAACATACACTTTAACCTATAAAGCAACGAGCGCAAACGATAAGATAGTCTATCGGAGAAATGAACAAAGCGGTCTCCAAAGCAGGCGAAGGAAAGCAGAATCAAGACTAACATGCATCCGTCGATGTAGATAAAATAAGCAACGGAAACCACATACTAGCACTCCATTAGTACTAAAAACTCGTGAAGATCAAAGTTTTCACCGCTATTCAAACAAACAAACGTACTCAAAAAGAAAATGGGCCGAAAAAAATAGGCGTAGAAGGAACCTTTACCTCGGTTTGGTGATGGAAGCGATCGAGAAATTGTATGAGAAACGCAACCACGAAAAAGAGAATAGTTTGAAGTAATGATAGAGGAAGGCGTGCGCCTCGAGGAGAAAAAATCCCGTTATCTAGAACGCTTCAATTCAATTCAATTTGATTAAGTTAAAATAATAATAATGTTAATAATATCTTTACATGAATGTTTTCTTTCATTACAATGTCACTCATCTCTGGATAAGTAAGGACACTTCCGACGCGTATGAGATTCATTACCACACAAGCTATATGTCCGTAGTGCACGACTTCTACTACTCGATCCCACTTACATTTGGATGACGATATCGACCCACTTTCGGGCGTGACTGACGGACTCTATTAGGAGGCATAACGTAATTCCAAAGAACATCGGAGGAGCAGTCCAGTAGATAATGGTGAGCAGGTTGATCCGATAAGAGTATGCTTGGCTAGCTTTGCGAGAATGGTAGTACTCCCCACATAGTTAGATATATGGTGACCTTTATGACTAAAAATTTATATAATCAATTATATGTAAGTGAAATCAATTTGATCAAAAAATTAACATAATTAAACTTAAATTGTACCATATAGTTTGTGACATGAGAACACGGTATCATATCCATGTCCCACTCCAAACACGCACACGATTGCGTATTGAGATTGACTCGAATGTTTTGCTTCGTGCTTGACTTTGAAAGTGGAGTCGATGAGGGCACTACATCGTGTCTGCGTGATAGTTCCATTGATACCATCATCTTACGCGTTGCTTGAGGGTCAATTCAGCCGCGTACTCTTGTCTTTCTTGTCTCTCATCGAACCATTTTTACGTAATGTGACGGATTGCCTCAATCATTGAGCAAATTGGCAATCGTCAGCCCACAATATTCGAGAATTGAATGATTCGGCAATGTTCGATGTCATAAAACCGTAGCGCCTAACGGGCATCGTGATCTAGCCCACTGCACTCCAACCTCCACCAACTTGGTGTATGCGCCACTACCATCGGCCTTCACGAGACTTTAACATAGCCATCGCTTTTCAAAGTGTGTATCTTGGTACGCATAAGCGGCTTTACGAAATAACTGGGATGGTTGCCCAAACGGGTGATTTTTAGCGAGATGGTAGTAGCATAATCCGTGTGTTGCATCGGGGTGAACACACTCGACCGCATTCATTATAATGACATGGGCATCGAAACAATCAACATCTCCGGATTTGATCCATAAGCGACTTGTAGTCGAGGCGAAACCAAGTCCATGAGACATCATTCTCGATCGGACCAATTCCATAAGCTAATGGAAAAACTTGCTCGTTGCCCTTTGTCACGGCAACGAATAATATGCCTTTATTGCGGCCCTTCAAGTGCGTGCATCGTCGACTACAATCACGAGTCGGAGGCACAATGTGTACGCCTATCTGCATGAACCGAGGGCGACAAAGAGTGTGACGGGCCGACCATCGATCCAATATCCAAGTCGGTCATCGAGCGGGATTGCTCATCCGTAACATATGAGATAACTCGGTAGTAGCTGAAATGATTCTTCATGTCCACCAGATATCATCTCGATCGCCCTATTACGGGCTCGCATTGCTACATTGTATGTAACGTGTACACCGTACTCTCGCCGCAAATCGCCCATAATGGACCTCGGCTTTAGCACTTCACCGTCTTCGCGTATTTTTCGTGATATGTATGCGCAATTACAAGGGCATTAACCTTCCTTACTCCGATATTCACTGGGTTACGTGCAAGTATGTATAGCATCAAACTTGTGGACAAACCAAAATCCACCTTGTCGCGATGCACGTAGTAGAAAAGGACACCGATTATGATATCGACATTTGAATGTAATCCTCGAATTATCGGATCGAGGAATAACAAATTCTACTCGACGTTCCAAATGCCATAGCCCCACCGGATATCTTGATTCACCCTTGTTGTCGAAGATGGAACCTTCGCTCCATCGTGGTCCGGAACCGAGTCGGAGGACGAGCAAAGAGATTAATCAAGCATCATGAGGAATAACGAGGACTAGCCGTTGCTCATCTCCTCAACTTCTTCCGGCTCTAGGCCTCCTACGTGCTCTTGCGTGTTACTCGCATAATCGTAGATGAAAGCTTCCGAATCCACCCTCTCGGCGGATCCATGCGTCGAACTCTACAAATGAGCCATAGCTACCAAAGCGCACTCGCGATCTTCTTCCTCTTCATCCGACTGCTTTCATCTTCTTCTTCTTCAACGTAGTCGTCGCCATCGCTATCCTCAACAAGTGTATCGACCACGGTTGTGGTTGCGGCATATGTTGGGAAAGCAAATTCTGGATGGATCCATGTGTTGCGGCATATATTGAGATGTATCGAGATCAAACCAATCGAGATGATGTAAATTGTTGTGTCAACGACGATCGAACGATATGTTTTGGGAAGTGTAGTCATATGTTGGCGGATGGTATCTCAAACGAAGATCTATATAGTTCTTGCTCCGATTGGGATGTATCGGCATCGTGAGTCACATAGACCTCTGCTTGGGCATCATGAGCCAATCGAGAAAGTTGATCATCATTACTCAAAAGTAATTTGATAATTCTACCACTCAGAGATCTCGATAGATAATGCGGTTGGTAGGTTGTACTCAGCGAATTTCCCAACATAATTTCATTAATCATCTCTATGAACTCCCGGAAAATTACATTGTCGATTCGAACAAAGGCATTTGGTGATACCGCCAATGTAACATAAAGAAGGATCCCACCGCCTCCATATCGAACAATAATGCTCTTCCATCCCAACATCTATAACAAATACAAGATTACATTAATGAAATATCTGGTCTTAACATGATTTTTCTAATGTCTTAATGTTTACACTAAAATTATCGCTACAATAAGAAAAATAGCAATCTAATCTAAGTCTAATTAAGCGAATTATGCCAAGAATTATCTAAGCGAATTATCCAATAATTATAAATTGCGAAACAATCGAATTATCTAAACAAAATAATAATAAATCTAAAGATATTTGCTCAATTTAAACAAAATAATAAATTGCTCGAATTATCTAACAAAATAATTCTAAAGATAGTATTATAAATTGCTCGAATTATCTAACATAATAATAAATCTAAAGATAGGAATAATAAACAAAATAAACAAAATAATAATAACAAATCTAAATAAAACTAAAGATAGTATTATAAATTGCTCGAATTATCTAAACAAAATAAATCTAAAAAATTTAACAATAATAAATCTAAATAAAACTAACAATAATAAATCTAATATCATAAACAACAATAATTGGAAGATTATCCTAATTGATTTCATTTAAAATTAATTGATTTCATTTAAAATTAAAACAACAACAATAATTCGAAGATTATCCTAATAAATCTAAAATTATCCTAACAATAATTCAAGATTATCCTAATAAATCTAAAATTATCTTAATTGATTTAATTTAAAATTAATTTCTAAAACAAAAATCTCTCTCCTTGAATAGTTTTATGTCTCCTACGATATTTCCTTGTTTCCGATCGGCGGAGACATCAATTAATAATTAGTATTAAATTCATTTGATAATTAGAAGATTCCGTTCGAAAATAAGCTCTCTCCGGTCGAAAATAGCTCTCTCTCCGGTCGACAATTCGAAGATTCCGGTCGACAATTCGAAGATTCGGTCGACCGGAATCAGTGTTAATTTGATAATTTCCGTGGACCAATTTTATGTTTTCGGAATGAATAATTAATTTAATTATGTTTACAGAATCAATAAAAAAATTAAATTACATTAAAATCCCTCTCTCCGTTGACCAATTCCTTGATTCGGTCGTAGGAATCAAGGAATTGGTCGGCCAGGAGAGGGATTTTAATGTAATTTAATTTTTAATTCATTTATGATTTTTAAAACCCATAAAATCATTTATTTATCTATTTTTCATATAATTCCTTAATTCATCGATTTGGAGAGGATTCCTTTAATTCATTTATTTTTTATATAAAAAGCCATAAAATCGTATAAAACATCTAATTTCATCTAAACTAATTATATGCTATATAATTATAAATAATTATCTAAACGAATTATATCGAATTATATATACTAATAATGCAATAAAATCCAAACACTAAACAAATTATCCAATTAATTTAATTATCTAAATTATATATCTGAATTATGCAATAAATTCAAAACACTAAATGAATTATCCAATTAATTTAATTATCTAAGCATAATAATTTATCCATACCAATAAACAATAATAAATCTAAACAAAATAACAATAATAAATCTAAACACAAATTAATATCATAAACAACAATAAATTCAAAACACGTCGAAAATAAATAAAATTGAATAACTTACTTGTTGAGACATAGCTCTTGGGTTGTGGATCGAAATGAAGAGCGAAAATTAGAGAGCGAGAGCAATAGCAATGTAATGAAGAACGAAAATTCGGAAGCGAAGCGATAGCAATTTGTTGGATTTGTATTTATTACTTATCGAATTGTATAAATAAGAGAATTGGTTCAATTATTGGTTTCTTTTTCTGCATTTATTTGTCAATTTTTCGCAATTCTTGAATTTTACGCAATTTTAGCCGTAATTTATTTGTCTTCTTCAATTTTTACGCAATTTTAGTACATAGCTTTTACTTTCGTAGTACTATTTTGTACACTATTAATTAATACGGTAAATATGAAGGATAATTTCAATATTAAATATTTCAAAATTCATAAGTTGTGTTATAATTTCAAGATTTCAATATTTTACAAAATTTCCATAGATTACCTTTAAATATTAATTTAAATATCATACATTCAATTTAAATTAATTAGCCTTGTTTCGATCGAAAATCGTTGATTCGATTCGACCCTTTGATGTTACCGGTCGTAGGAGACATGAATTAATAATTAGTATTAATTTCATTTCATAATTCCTCTCCGATCGACCAATTTCAACATGAATTAATACTAATTATTAATTCTTTGATGTTTCCGATCCGAATTAATTAAAATTGTATTAAAATCCATCTCCAATCGACCTATTCAAAATTTGAATTTTAATTAAATCCTCTCTCGGTCGATTTTAATTAATTCCTCTCCTGTCGAGATCGTCCAGGTCGACCTATTCAAAATTTGAATGTTTAATTAAATCCTCTCTCTATTCGATTTTAATTAAATCCTCTCTCGGTCGAGATACATGATTTAATGATTTAATGCTTTTAACATAATTTAATGATTTAATGATATCATTCATATATAAAGTAATTTAAAATAATAATAATATCCAATACATGAAAAATAATTTCGTCGTTTATTGATTTGTTATGTTTTCGGTCGGTGTTATGTCATTTCACCGACCAAACTGCGAAACTCACTAGAAATATATATTAAAAATATAAATGGGTATGTTGTGTATTGATTTTGTAAAATGGGCGTGCATATCTGTTTTTTAGAAATGTGTGTAGTTTGATATATTTTCCTTAATATTTAAGCGCATATAGCTAAGAAATAAATTTAACATATAGTTTTATTAAAATACAACTTAAATGGCATTTTATTTGGTGTGAATGAAAAGAGACACAAATCATAATACAATTTTGTGAATGTTACATAATAATGCAAATTGTACAAAAGGAGATTTAAGCAAGTATACATGTAACGTTAGAAAACTCGGCTCCGGTTATGCATATATGACTCGGAGTTGACTCGCTAGAGCTTGCTCATCTTGGACGTTCCCATAGCCTTGGCAGCCTCTCTGAGCACAAACTTCTGTATTTTGCCGGTGGACGTTTTGGGCAGCTCCGCCTCGAATACCACCGTCCGCGGCACCATGAACCGCGGCATCCTCTCTCGGCAATACTCCATCACCTCCTTCTCCGTCGGCTTCTCCTTCACCCCCTCCTTTAAGCTCACGAACGCGCACGGCGTCTCCCCCCAGAACTCGTCCGGCCGCGCCACTACCGCCGCCTCGTTCACCGCCGGGTGGCTATACAACACCGATTCGACCTCCACGCTGCTCAGATTCTCCCCGCCGCTGATGATCACGTCCTTGGACCGGTCCTTGATCTCCAGGTAGCCGTCGGGGTGCATCACGCCCACGTCCCCGGTGAAGAACCATCCGTTTCTCAGCGCCTTCGCCGTGCCGTCGGCGTCTTTGAGGTACCCCAGCATCACGCAGCCTCCGCTAAGCACCACCTCGCCTAAAGTCTTGCCATCGTGTTTCACGCTCTTCCCCGTTTCCATGTTGATTACATCGATCGCCGCCATCCCGGGGGTCCTCACCCCCTGCCTGGCCTTCAGCCTCGCCTTCTCCGCCGCAGGGAACATGTTCCACTTATTCTTCCACGTGCAGCAGATCACCAGACCTCCGGTCTCCGTCAGACCGTAGCCGTGGCTCACCACGAACCCAAGCGATTCAGTCCGGAGGAGCACCGCCGCTGGTGGCGGCGCTCCGGCAGTAAGGATTTCAACCGGCTTTTCTAAAGGTTTTATGTCGGGGAAATTAGTAAGCATGTTAAGGACCACCGGAGCGCCGCACATGTGCGTCACATGGTACTTGCGGATTGATGAGTAGATGGCCGCGGCGTCGAATTTGCGGAGGCAGACGTTGGTTCCGCCGGCGGCGGCCATTCCCCAGGTGTAGCTCCAACCGTTGGCGTGGAACATTGGCAGCGTCCAAAGATAGACTGGCTCCTTCGGCACTGACCATGAAATCAAGGAATCAATCGTGACGAGGAAGGTCCCGCGATGGCTGTGGACGGCGCCTTTCGGCGCCGAGGTGGTGCCGGAGGTGTAATTCAGAGTCAAGGGATCGAATTCGCTCTCCGGCCGAACCCAATCGAAGTTTGGATTGCCGCTCGACAAAACGGTGTCGTAATCGGCGACGAATTCTGGCTTCAAAGCTCTCGGCTCGCCGCCCTCGGCGATGAGGACGAGCCTAGGGCGCGGCGAGCTCGGCGGGAACAGACCGATTGCTTCGAGGACTAGCGATTCGGACTGGTAATCAACGAAGACGAGCTTGGACTCGGCGTGGCGGAGGACGACGGAGACGGTGTGGGCGTTGAGGCGGAGGTTGACGGTGTTGAGGACAGCGCCGGCCATCGGAATGGCGAAGTGGAGCTCGTACATCGCGGGGATATTGGGGGCGACGACGGTAACAACGTCACCGCGCCCTACGCCGAAGGAGGAAAGAGTCGAAGCGATCCTGAGGCAACGGAGATAGGTCTCGGACCATGTGTAGGTGGCGGAGCCGTAGACGATGGAGGGGCAGTCGGCGTAGACGGTGGCGGCTCGCTCTATGAAGCTGATCGGCGTCAGCGGCCTCGAGTTGGGCGGACTTGGCTTCAGTTGATCCATTTTGGTGGATGAATTTTGTGGAAAGGTGTTTGTTATTTTGGTTTAGTGGGATACTTCCAAAGTGATAAGGTTCGTATGTTATCTTCCCACCGAATTTGACTAATTTAACACTTCCACTCATCTCTCCTAATATTTTTCTGTCTAACTATTACATTATTTAATTAGTATTATTTTAACAATATACATTATTTTTAATAAATGTCTATAACTAAAGTTTGCAGCTTACTCTACTTACATTAATCAATCCTAATACTTAATTATTATCTTTAAAAATTGAAATTAAATGCTAAATCTAAAAATTATATATTCTAATTGAATATAATAAATCCTAATTAAAGAAAACTCTGTTGATAATGTTAGGTAGAGAAAAATATTATTAAAAATTTGTATTTTGGTGAACGTGGATAAAATAGAAAAAGACCATGAAGGTTTCAACATCAGAGATGGGGTCAGCAGCAGCATGATGAAGGTTCGTACCAATTATGTCTTCTCTTTTTCTGCATACCATTTCCATTTACTTATGTGAATTGAACTTTCTTTCTCCTTTTCTTTCTTGATTTTGGTAGAATTAATTCTCTTGAGATACATCTCGCAGAGCTTACATGATCTCTTCTATGGTTGACGGATTAATTATTGTTTTGGCATAAGAAAGGAAGAAGCCATATATATAATAATTAATATTCTCATTTAGTATTTCTTGTCCGGTTGTTTGAATTAATGATTTCCAAGCTTGGCTGATGAATATTGTTTTGCTTGATGATATTTGATTAATAATCCAAACAAATGGAGCTTTAAACAATCCGACTAATCAAGAAATGTAAACTAAGATTGCTTACTTTTCAATTAAAGAGCCATTATTAAATGAATTTCGAGTCATAAAGAATGATGGATTGCCAAACTCTTCCATCTTAACATGTACTAACATTTATATTGCAGACCTTGAAATATTTTGGCCAAACAATTAATCCTTGGAATTATTGTAAAAGAAAAATCTCAAACCCTTACAAATAGCATTTGAGGTATAAATGCTATACTCCCCCTCGATTCATGCACTTGGTGTTTAAAAAGTATTATCTCCGTTTATTTTTTCTCTTTTTACAGAGAAAAATGAAAAAATGTACTATTATCTCCCCCTCGATTCATGCACTTGGAGTAAAATTTTATTCTTAAATTGAACACTTATTAGAAAATAAGAAAAATAAAATAATATTGAACACTTGAATAAATGGGAGGGAGTTATCGTAGTTGTTTCCCCATCTCACTACACTGAAAACCAAAATGGGTAAACTCTGAAGTATGGGCATCAATGGATTTCTCCTGTCGGATTCAGGCAACCAGTTTAATGTAATTTTAAGCTTGGTGAAAATTATTACTGTACCAAAACTAAATTTATTACTCCATTCATCCTTTTTCTTTTTCTTTTTTAATAAATATCTTAGTTCACAATTTAAAAATGAAGTAATGATATTTTTTTTTTTATTTTACCCACCCTTAACATATATCCTAATTGATAATTAGTTGTGTATACTGATAAATCTAGTATATGTAAATGTACGAGATTTATGAAAAGCAGTAAAGAACACAAGAGTTTTTACGTGGTTCGATAAAGAATGAGATCTACGTCCACGAGGTGATGATCCTCAATACTTTCACTATAAGCGGATTACAATGAGTGTATCTAAAAGGCTCTAGTATTCAATAAGTTGCTCACCCTTTTACCGTCGATTTAACCCCTATTTATACATATTCGTGGATCTCTAAAGATGTCTGGGATCCCTTAATCAATGGGATCAATCTCATCCATAATCGACCACGATTTTACTTTAGAATCGACCACGATCTCGCACATGCGACCACGATCTCCTACGTAACTTGGTCTTGATTAGGGTTTAGACATCGGGCTTTGGGCTTAACCGCGTGAGGCCCTCAGGTCGCTCACCTCGGTTGGGCTCGCCAATGGGCTGGCGGTTGGGCCATATCCATCATAGCCCTCCCAAATAGTCGAGTAACAACTATGCCGAGAGGTGAATATGGTATTTTACTAGGCCGGTTGGTGCTCGGTGAGGTTGTTGTCGAAGGTGTTGGGCGTTAGGGGCTGAATTTGATGATCCGGTGCAGGCGAGGTGTGGTGGTGTGTCGGTGCGGACATGCACCCTTGTCGAGGACCGGCCGAGTCGCTCATCCACAGACGAGATGTCTGCGGGAGAATGTAGAGGTCCGGCACGGATAGCGATATCCGGATGGGTAATACGAGGACCGATCTGGATAGCGATATCTATCTGGATTATACCGAAGTTCGATCTGGATAGCGATATCCGGATGGGTAATACCAAGGTCCGAGGTGGATAGAGATATCCTTATGGATGATACCGAGGACCGATCTGGATAGCGATATCTATCTGGATTATACCAAGTCCGATCCGGATAGCGATATCCGGATGGGTAATACCTGAGGTCCGACACGAGTCGTCGGCGTTGGATAGCGATGTCGCTTGGAAGGACGACCGGGTCCGGAGTCGGTGATGATTACGATTAGGCCGGTTGTGTCGGCTGTCCTTGATCGCGTCATCTGGCACGCGCCAGACGGTTGGTAGGCGCTCGAAACATGTGCGCAGATCTACTCCACATCAAATCACAATTAGCCGTGTGGAAAGTTGAAGCTGCGGTTTTGGGCACCTCTTTGTACTATAAATAAGCCCGTATAAGAAAACTGCTTCATTTCTTCTTCGTTTGCCTCGGAGAAAATCTTGATGTTTCGAATTCTTCGAACTCGTTGACGGAGCAATTTCTCACTCACTAAAAAGTAAGTATGACTTCACTTAACCTCTACGTCCGGTTCTTCCTTCTTCTTTTTTCCCACGATAGCGAGATAGAGATTAAGGATTATATGTCATAACCTTGTGGGTAGATCTTTGGGCATCGGTAGCTAGGGTTCCGCTGATTTCTTACATGCGGGATAAGTATAAGGTTAGGGATCTATATCATCTCGACCATCGACGATGTGATTAGAATAGGGAGGAATGCCATATTCGACGGATGCTGGTGGTGTCTTCCGCGACTAGTGATGAGGCGTTGGCCACTCGGAGGGGTTTATAACGATATATGTAGATCTGATGAAGGTGGGCTTAGATTTCCATTAGCCAACAACTTCTTGAATATTCAGGAATATTTTCAAATTCCTTTATGCCAGTTTTCCCCAAATTCCATTAGGTCAGTGGTAGGGATGGGGCTCGCCTGTCATGGCATTGCTGAGGAGTTCTCCTTTGAGGTCTTGATGTGTTTTTAGCGTCAAGAACACACGAGGTGTATACTATTTTTCACCTCGGCGGTGTTTAGGGTGTTGCCCTCGAAGGTGTCGCAATGGCAGAATAAATTCTTCTTTTTGAGGGCGGAAGGGTATCCGAGATATGAGTGGGGGTTAGGTAAAATGAAGGATTTGAAGTTGAAGCCCCTGGGTTACATGGAGGACCTGCTCAATACACTTGGTGAATTTTCCGTCGGTTCACCGGGATGATCCGAATGAGGCAGGGCTGAGCATATATAGGTCAAAGGCTTCAGGGTCAGGGTCGGAGCTGGGTGAGGGCACCCTCTTCATCTTACTCCTTATGTGTCCGATCTCGCTGTGTTAACAATTTTCTTCTGTTGTGCAGTGAAGCTGGTGCCGCAAGAGAAGGGCTCTCCATCGCCGAGCAAGGAGCCCCCGAAGAAGAAGGCGAGGCGGGCTGCATCTGCCAAGCCCCCGAAGAAGGTTGACGATCTCCGTCAACTGATGACGGAAACTCTGCCGGGGTCGAGTCCGGCATCGGAGAAGCAGACTCAGGCTCGTATCGAGTATGAGGTGCCGGGCTCCAGCTCGGCCGTAGCCCTCACCAAGGTATAAATCTCTTCCACATCTGGCTTTATCTGCTCTGTGATGTGTACTAACTTGCGCTGTTTTTAGGAAGCGAGCTCGGTGGTCGGGGACACAGAACGTCTGGTGGGGACCTACAACGTGCTCTCGGGTACATCACCGAGAGCTCATTTCGGTGTGGCGCCGGCGGAGCTTGCTCTTGCACGGCGGATCTTGATCTTGCGTGGCCGCTTTGTGAGGAGGCGAGGGCTGCCGTGGCAGCTACGAGGGCGGAAGCCGAGACCGCCTCAAGAAGAGGGCTTAGGCGGAGGTCGCAGGGGCTCGAGGAGGCACGTGAGGAGGCGGCTAGGCGGAGAAGAAGCTTGCCGAGAGGGTGCTAAATTTGGCGGATCGGGGGCCATTGTTGAGGGCCTTCGCCGCAAGCTCGTCAGTCGGAGAGCTTCTCGACGCCATTTCCGACCGGCCGCGTGCTCGAGGCCAGGTGGTGTCGACCATCCGGAGGAGTTGGCGGCCGCCATGCACGACTTTGACAGGTCGAGCATGGTTGGGTCGAGTCGCCCTCGGGGTGAATAAGGCTATGCCCGGTGATCTCGGGGTTGGGTCCTTCCTCATCTTGGAGGCCTCAAGGCGTCAGCTCTCCCTCGACGGCGGAGGCCGTTGCTCGATCTGGGAGGGCGAAGATCCCGAACTCAGGGAGCTTCTTGCAGTCTTGTTGAAGGCGAGGAGGAGGAGCGAACTCGAGCTTCCTTCCGAAGGGACCAACCGCGGCCCGGCAAGGCGGCGGCAGAGTCGGCGAGTCCAAGAAAGAGCTGGTCGATGGACCGATGTAATAGGTTGATTTGCGGGGTCGATGGGATCCCGAGCCTTGTAAAATTTCCACTTTTGAATAATAATAATAGTTACAACTTTACGAATGTGTGTTGTCCGCAATTTTAGCATTCCATGTCTCGATACCTCGGACTCGATCATGAATTGTTGACCAAGCTAAAAGAGGTCCGAGGTGCCTTGGTGAGAATGAGGCGTTGTTTTGGAGGAGCGATCGCCGAACCGACCAGTTTTGGTCGGCATGGACGTCGGCTGCGTCCGTCGAAAGGAAGAAGTTGCGAGAGCCGATCGTGAGGTGGTCCGCCTCACGGATGAGCGAGGCTCTCAAGCTAAGATCATACATCTCAAGTCTGGGGCGGACTTATCTGCCGATGTGATTCGGGCGCTTGATGCGGTCGAGGAGCAACTCGGTGACGGCGGAGGTTCGCTCGGATCTCGGATGAAGATCTTGAGTATGAAAAGGTGATCCACCGATCCGTGGAATTACCATATCGAGCCGATGATCGAGTGCGAGCTTGCTTGCCGAGGGCATGGTCTTTGAGGGACGAGGAGGGCCCAACAAGTAAAGTTCAAAGACGCCTCGATTCCATCGTGAAGTATATTCGGATATCTGAGCTCGTCATGACGACGCGTGCCCAACCCATGATGAGTCCGCACCGGCTCCACCGATGTAAGGATAGAAGAACCCGAAGTGGAGGCTATGCCGATCATGCGAAGTGCTTGATTCTTTGGGTCGGTGAGAGGGAGCATCTAGGGGTCGGCTGTCGGCGGTGGGCGCCCGGACCTCGGTCGGCAAGGAAGGCGGCGGTCGGGGCGAGTCGTAATCTGGCCGGGCGTCGAGCTCGAGGCAGGTCGACCTCGGTTCGGAAGTGCCGCCTGTGCCGGTCGGGGTTCGAGTGCCTCGCCAGTCGGGACCCATCTGCGCCAATTCAGTGTAGGCGAGTAGGCAGCGGTGGCGCCGACCTCGTTGATTGGGTGGAAAGCACCGAGTTCATCCCGGTGTTCATCATGACACAGGGATTTTGTCTCGAGCTGGTGTAGCTTCACCGGACTTGGCGGTGGAGCTCAAACCCGGAGTGAGTTGTATATAGCTAGGACTTGGTGTATAGTAGTGAATGTATTTAGGCTTTGTACCAAAGTGTATACTTTCCCAGAGAGGTACAAATATAGCCTAGGACTTGGTTTTAGTAGTAAATGTATTCATCTTGTTTACAAAGTGTATATCTTCCCAAATAAAGGGTATAAATTGACGAGATCCGATCCGGGCGTCGTTTGCATGTAGATTTTAAATTTAATGAGTTATCTGTATGCCTTGCATGTAGGCGTTCAAGTTAATGAGTTGTCTGTATGCTTTGCGTGAGGCGTTCAAGTTCATGAGTTGTGCGTGTGTGCCGTCTTCGTGGGCGTCCGCTGAAGGTTAATTGTGGTGTATCCGAATGGATGTTCACATAGATATAAGGCGAGGCAGTGAAATATTCATTAGAAAAACAAATGTTTTATTGAATATGTAAACAACATCGCACTTCGACAAAGCAATAAGAGGGCTAACACGATGCGATCTCGAAATCAAAGCTATGTAAAATACCTCCTCAAGCGGGTGATATGCCACGTTAGGGAATAAGTGCACGGATAGGTGAGCAAGCTTATAGGCCCTTTTGGAGGTCCTCGTGAGCGTGGTATGGACCTTCCCATGTCGGATCTAGCTTGTTAAGGCGCTCGGCTCTCTGGCTTCATTATTAGTAGGGCGAGGTGCTTACTTGGAATGTGGAGGCTTTTACCCTCTTGTTGTAGTACCGTGCGACGACACTTGTACTTAGCTTCGCTTATGAAGGCGAGCTCGCGTTTACTCCTCGAGGCGTCGAGGTTAACCGAAGATCCTCCTCGTTGTCGCCTGGTCAAAGTGAAGAGTGCGTGGGCTCGGTGCGCCGATCTCGGTGGTATGACACCTCGGTCCCATAGACCAGGTGAAGGGGTTTCTCCGTGCGAAGTCCGGGGTGTTGTCTGTGGGACGAGCACTGAGGGAAATTTTCGACCTAGTCACCTTTAGCTCGGTCTAACCTCTTTTCAACCGCTTGTACAATCGTGCGGTTCGTCACCGGTCCGACCATTCGCTGCGGGTGTGCGACCGAGGGTGAAATGTTGTTGATCCGGAGCTCTTCACACCATTCCTTGAAATTTTGTCGACGAGGCGGTGTTGTTGTCCGAGATCAAAACATGCGGTATGCGGCGGCAAACTATGTTTTTCCACGAAGGTGCGAATCATTACGCTCGTGAGGCTCGAAAGTGGCTCGCTCGACCCGTTTGTGAAGTAGTCTCGGCTCGACTAAGTATCGGGCGACACGGTGCTCGGTCAAATGGACCAGCGATGTCGATCCGCATCGCACGAAGGCCACGGACTCGTGAGGCTGCGAGATCGGTGCGGGGTAGCTTCGATCGTGGTGAAGGCGGCACTTGGACACTTTGACGAGTTCGGCCGAGTCTTGGATGAGGTGGGCCAATAATACCACGACCTCAATGTCGTCTTGGAGAGAGCTCGTGATCCGATGTGGCTCCACGAGATCCCCTATGAATCTCGTTTAATACATAGTCAAACCTTACGCCCAAGGCGTCTCGGGAGGGTTGAAGATAGGATTTCTATAGAGAGTACCATCGTGTATGAGGTACTTTTGGGATTTGACCATCGTCTTCTTGGCTTGAGCCGATCACGAGGTAGTCTTCTTCTTCCGAGATAAGCATTTATAGGAGACATCCGGTTCGGCTCCGTCTCGGTGATGATCTGACGTGGGACTCATGATGCTTACGGAATGAACTTCTCCACCGGAAGTTTTGTTGATGATAAACCAACTTCTTGAGGATGTCGGCTCGGCTATTTTCCCTAGTGGGATCGATAAATTGCGGAATCTTAGGAATGAGGTCGGCATCTCCTTTGCCTTCTCAAGGTATTGCTTCATCCGATCCTTCTTGGCCGTGTTTGCCGGGACACGGTTTACTACGACACAGGAATCTCGAAGATCGGATCTTTTCCACTTTCAATTCCGTGCGGTGGAGTCACGAGATCAATGCTTCGTACTCCACCTCGTTGTTTGTGGTCGGGAAAGTAAACCGAAGTGAATAGGTCACTTTGTTTGTCGAGCGAGGAGCAAGATTCTGCTCATTGCCCGTTTTGCACGAGCTCAGGCCCTCGGTATGTCGGTCGGGTTCTCCCGTTGTGGGAGTGGGAGTTGGAGTGACCTCTTTTGGGGCTGACCTCGGTAAATCGACCTCTACTAGAAAATCGGCTAGAGCTTGTCCCTTTATGGCGATCTGGCGAATATAAAATGTCGTGCTCGTCGAGCTCAGTGCCCGCTTCGCTATACATACAGCGATTCGGTTTGACAAGACTTGTCCTAGAGGTAAGTCGATCGATTACACAATTGAATGGGCTTGGAAGTAAGGTCGGAGCGTTGATCGGCAATTTGATCGCACGAAAATAACGCGATGTATAATGGTAAGTCGAGTATCGTATCCACGGGGATTGTAATCTGGCTCACGTAAGCTAACTCTCCAATCCTTCGTCATTATCCAAGCAACATAATATGGTTTGAAAGGTTTTATGGCTTCGTATAATTAAATCAAAGCAAAGGTAACAACTTGAAAATAAACTAAAGCGATAAATATTAAAGATAAATATAAGAGATAAAGACTAACCTAGGGATGCACTAATCCTATCCACAACGATGTTTATCCCGCTTATTATTAACCGTTTTAATCCGGACAAGATGGAAGATCACATATGTAGCCAACAACTTGATTCACGATAATTGTGACGAGTTGATTACTAATTTTCCCTATTACTTATTCGTCTAGAGGAAAGTAAGTAACTCGAAAAGGATCACAAAGAATATGCTTCTCACGAATGTTCCTATCTCGATTCACGACTCGAGAACTTATTCAGATCATGCATTCAAGATCGATTGACAATTAAAGCGATTCACGTAATTAATCGGCAACTATGATATGCATCAAGATTGATCAATCAACACATATAATTAAGCACCATGAATCATGAATCGATGCACGGAAGGTAAACAACAACGGCGGGAATCACAACATATAGGATAGAATCGAGGCAAACCTAGGATTAGAGCAGATATTTAGCTAGACATAAATAGCAAATTAAATCTGAAATAATCATAAAAATAGAAATTAAATTGATAAAACCCGTAGGAAGCTTGAAGAACAATGGTTGGGTTTGTATCCAAACCCAACGGAAAAGCGGAAAAGCGGTGGAATTTGTTCGGACAAAAGCGTTACGAGCGTTAACAATGCGTAGAACTAATGCTAGAATGTATCTAAACCAAGACTAATGTGAAAATAAATCAAAACTATGGCGAGGAAAATATGTAAAATCACGGTAGGGAAGGGTGGGGCGCGGGGTAGAGCCACTATTTATAGATTTAGGGTGAAACCCAATTTCGCGTCGACCGCCATGCCTCGGCGACCGGGCTCATGATCGCGACTCGATCGCTTCGTTCTCGGCCATCCTCGTCTTCTCGGCGGGGGCTCGTAGCGTCTTGCCTCGCGACCACACCTCGCGGTCGCTAGGTGTGGTCGCGTCGTAAATAATCGTCGCGGGCGCGCTTGCGGCGGCGGGTCTCCTCGCGTGCCTGACGCCGTCTCGGCCAAGGCGTTGCCTCGCGGCCGACCTAGCGGTCGCTGGGCGGTCATGATACCTCTTTTCGGCAGCATGCTCTAGCGCCCGCTTTGTGTTGGCTTGCGGCTAGCTTGCGGCATGAAAGAGGTCGCTAAACACTCGTTTCGCCTAAATCGCTCGTCCTTCATTCCATGCTTTGGTTTTCAACTTATAAGCCTACAAAACACAAAACGGAACCCAGAGCAATATCTTCCAAAATATATAAAAGCATTGAGATCGAAGACATAAGCGCACTTTATCGATCTAAAATCATCTTTAAAATCAACAAT
This sequence comes from Salvia rosmarinus, assembly GCA_036937905.1. Lineage (NCBI taxonomy): Eukaryota > Viridiplantae > Streptophyta > Magnoliopsida > Lamiales > Lamiaceae > Salvia > Salvia rosmarinus. The sequence goes on from CM072816.1 coordinate 7,634,317, forward strand.
AAGCGTGTAAAATGCTGCGTTTATCAACCCCCAAACTTAAATCATTGTTTGTCCTCAAACAAAAACAAGACCAAAGAAGAAAAGAGACACAAACAGGATCAGCGGCGTCGACAAGGTGAATAACCAATAAAGCCTCGAAATATCTCAAAGCTCAAAATCATTAGTGCACCTGACGACATTAGTCGACTCGACAATGTACAACCATTGAAAGCAAAAATCTCATTCAATTCAACCTCGCGTGGCATGCGTAATATATAGAGTACACTCAACTCATAAAGAAATAAAGGCGCGTATGCACTCAAAAATCAATACAATGCAAAATCTCACCATAGGCTTGCCATTTCTCTAATATCTCCACCACGTCGAATGCATTCAAATTAGGATAAAAAAGGACTTTTCATAGGTTGTATTGTAGGCACATTGGTTAAGGTAGGATAATATATGGCTAAGTGACTCAAGTATACTCTAAGCACTTCCATCTATACAATCAACACATATGGACTTTGTGTAGGGAAAACATATGTTAACCCTCGCCCCGAGGATCCATCTTGGATATTTAATTCACCATACATTGATTATAAACCTAGCATGCGTCTATATAATTAAATCGCAACACGTAGGGGTTTTCACATGTTTACCTTTGGATGCGAAGAGGTCGATGGAGCGAGATGAAAGGATCGGACGGATCGGACTCGTGCTTTGACCTTCGGATCGTATCCGGTTGCCCAATCTCCAGCGTCGAGTGAGGGCGATTTATGGAGAATGCTTGGAAAATCACCGAATGCTCTCTCACAAACTCACGAAAAATTCTCTCTCAAACACTATGAGATGGCGAAATTTTGTGTTAGGTTAATGAGCATTTACTCTGACTTTATCTCATACCTTATATTTATAATGCACTACCTTAATCCCATATGGAGTACCATAATCTATATGAAAATTACCATAATCTTAGGATTATTTCCATACTCTCGGGATTATTTTCATACTCTCGATTATTACCATAATCTTATATGGAAAGGATCTATGCATATACCATAAATATAATAATATCCTTGTGGGATAAAGAGAATAAAATCTTACCATAGGAGCAATAGGGGCGCCGATTTTCCTCTTTTCTACGGGCTGGATGGGCCGGCCAGGATCAATCACGAGGAATAAAGATGGGCCTCAAATAAATTAATTATCTTATGTTCGACCGAACATAAATTAATTTATAAACATTTATTCATGCCACTAGAGAATAAATCTTGACTTACCCTTTATTACCGAAGTTGAGTCGGGCTTGCACTTAGACATTCTGAATCCCGTATTTAAGATATCGAGCGTCCATTAATCATTTATAGCAATCATTGCTTAAAGCGATTAACTTCATTTCTTAAGTAGTACCACTCAACCTTATTATTGTACTTGAGCTAACTCAACTGCGGGGTTTAGTACAATAAACCTTTTGAGCTCCTTAAGGGGCGTCATCATCTAAACGGATCACGGTGACTCGTCTGAGATAACTAAGCGTGACATACAAAACTTGCCACCACCCAAGATCACGGAGAATCTTGGGTTAGAACTATATAACCTCACTCGTAACAAGTCAAGTGATGGTCGACAACTCATACTCACCTAATACCTTATCGAGGTTTAGATCATCGTAAGTCACGAGATCTTGGTTCTTCCGCGACGGTCGGAAAGAAGAACACATCTCACGTGATCCTTCAATACGTCGAGGCGTACCCGGCATAGACAAACAACTAAGTCGAGTTCTTTTATCTATCTGCGCAAATGACTCGTCCTTAAGTTGTCTCATTTGTGAAACTTTTATATCTCGTTAAGCTTGACCAATCATACGGACTTACGTGATCTTCACCTTGTGTGATCTAACTTATATATGAGATAAGGGGACACGATATATGCAATCAAGTATTGATTCGAGATAGGAGATTGTAATAGTGGTAACGAGAAACATTGTATACAAGCTCAACCAAGCTGCTTTCGTTATACAAATCCAACAATCTCCCACTTACACTAAAAGCAAACTTTTAGTATACAATGTGTCTCTACTAGCTATTACAAACAACCATCACTTTGCTTCTCCCACTTATACAAAAGTTTCATTTCTAAGTGGGTGCCGTCAAGCGCAATCGAGTCCTCTAACGTGTCCATCGTAGACTTTTGCGGCGAGCTCTTCGTGAATGGATCCGCTAGATTTTCCGTCGTATCAATCTTTTCAATCAAGCCGTCACCTCGTCTAACGATTTCTCGTATGACATGGTACTTTCTCTATGTGTTTAGTCGCCTTGTGGGTCCGTGGTTCGCCGAAGTTTGCCATCGCACAGTTATCACGATGAAACTATGATACTCTTGGGCAAACCGGTACCACATCTAGATCCATGAGGTAGTTCTTGAACCATCTGACCTCCTTAGAAGCCTCAAGGCGGCTACATATTCGGCTTCCATGGTAGAGTCATGCATGCGTCGCTTTGCACTCACGCCAGGATACGGCTCCACCTCCCAGGTAAACACATAGCAGGGGTTGACTTTTTCTCATCACGGTCGACTTGGAAATCCAGTCAGTATAACCCAAAGGCATTAGACTATCGCATGGTAAACTAGCCTATAATCTCGAGTCGCTTTTCGGTGCCCGGTATATGCTTTATTGCGATCCATGAGCTTGTCCGGGGTTAGGCGATATCTAGCTACTATGCTGCCCGCATGCGGATATCGGGCCTCGTGCATAGCATTGCGTACATGAGACTTCCTACGACGGAGCGTGCAGGAACTTGTCTCATTCCTCTATCTCGCTGCGATCATGGGTGATTGCGTCTTAGATAAAGGAACATATGCGAAGGTAGCAATCCTTTCTTGGCGGTGCGTATACTAAAGCAGTAATCACGGTATCAATGTAAGGCGCTTTGAGATAAGCTCAACATTTTCTTCTTGCGATCTCGGTAAACCTTGATCCCAAGAATATATGCGTCTCTAAGTCTTTCATTTGAAGCGATCGGATAGCGACTCTTTCGTCGATACTGACTTCACGTTGTTGCCCGACTAGAAGGATGTCGTCTACGTAAAGTGCGAAATACCACATCACTGTTGACGTCTAACCGACACACAACTCTGCTAGGCAACCTGGTAAATCCATAGGACTTTACTACCTCGTCAGCGTAAGTTCCATGATCGGAGGCACGCTAAGTCCATAAATGGACTTCTTAGCTTCCATACTAGATGCTCTTCACGCTACCACATAACCTTGAGGTTCTTGCATATAGATGTCTGCCTTCCTCAAGGTAACCGTTTAGAAAAGCGGTTTTAACGTCCATTTGCCAAACCTCTAGGTTCAGTGAAATTGCTATGGCTAGAAGAATTACGATGGACTTGAGCATTGCTACGGTGAAAGGTCTCGTCGAAATCGATGCCCTCAATCTGAGTGCCCTTTACGCCTGGCTTTGGCTTTGAAAGCGAAACCTCTCCATGGAATCTCTTCCTCTTGTATATCCACTTACTACCTATGGCTTCCTTGCCATCCGGTAGAGTGTCTTTCATATACATCCATAGCCGTTATGGACTCCGTTTCTAAGTCCATAGCGGTGTGCCGCAATCTTGCATCAATATCTTGTGTCGCCTCCTTGTATGTCCATGGGTGGATTATTGCATGTTAAATCTGCTGGGACTAAATCCGAAGATTCACCCACGAACATAAATCGCTCGGGTTGACGAACAACCCTCCCACTGACGAGGTTCTCACAGCACAATGGCAGCGGTGGGTGTAGATACTTGTGGTTCTCTAACTTGCACAACTTGCGTGTGGGTACCACTTGTGCGGTCGGTATCTCGGTGGAACTTAACCCACTTCAATTTCTTGAAGTATCGGTGTCGATCCTCCCACGGACTCGACATCTCGTACCTTTGGCCTAATCGGTGGTGGAATCGATCATCTTCTAATTCTTGAAGAATGATTTCAACTTTGGACTTATGATTTTCATATAATCCTCTTCTAAGAATCGGGCATTAGTCTAATAATGACCTTCCCGATCCTTAGGACTATAGAATAAACCACCTTTCGTTCTCTCTAGGATAGCGATAAATGACGCTGCGTGGGATCTAGCCTCGAACTTGTCGACCTTCTTGTTCGCCTTTGTTACGTGCGTGTCTTTGGGCCCTTATATCATATGTGGCTTAAACTGACAGCGCCCAAACCCACTTTCGAAGGGTCTTTTCGGTGACTTGAATGATACTAGATTTAGAGTATGTAGTCTCTAAGGCGTACCCCGAATGAAATAAGCGATGTAGCATAACTTCGTCATAGATCAACCATTTCGAAGAGTCTGTTCTTGGCTCGACACACCGTTTCTTTGTGGTGTGCCGGTGAAATCTTATTTGGGAGGTAATCCACACTTCACTAGATAGTCCATAAACTCGTTCTTGAAGTATTAGCCACGCGATCGAGCCGATGACTTGATACTTTTACCGTCTCCACTTCCGCTTAAACTCTTTGAATTTCTCAAAGCATTCGACTTCGCGTTGAAGCGGTATCGTATCCGTACCTTAATGTCGTCGATAAGTGACAAAATACCTACCCTCACGAGCTTGTGGACATTGGTCCCCGGTCGAGAATGGACTAACTCCGACATTTCTTTGGCTCTATAACCGCCCGCTTTGAAGATGCAGTACGTCTTACCTTATCACAGGATTCCGGGCGGGAGCGAATGCTAGTGAGATTATCAACTCCATTCTTAGCAGGTCTTTGGATCTATTTAGATTGATGTGACCTAATCTAAGATCGGAGAAAAGTAGAGTCATCTTCAAGAAAACTTTCTCTTTTGGGTTTGATGAAGATCTGACATAGTTATAGGTATTATGTTTGGCGAGAATAGTATAAAGCGAATTATATAACGTGCACCACGGATAACCGTCATTTCTTATGATAGAACACCCTATCAAAAATAACGAGAATATCCGTGAGTAAATAATTTGAAGCGAAACAAGGTTCATGAAAATCCGGCACATATAAAGCGTCTTTTAAAACTAAACTGTTTTCTCAAAACATAAAGTAACATCTCCAGCATGCGACCTCGACTTTGCCGCGTTGCCCATGGAATCGTTATCTACGCCATCAAACGCTCCTTGTCAGCCGAACCCACAGGTGTAACAAACATGATCGATTCTTGTATCACTACCAGAATGGGTGAACAAGTCGCTAAACATGTTTCGTTACTAAAGCAAGCAGTACCTTGAGCATGAGCATAGGGCACTTGGCCTGATGCCCGGTCATACATCGAAGCACCCCTCTTTGGCCTTGACCTCGGTGGCACCATGTTCTTGCTCCATTACTCCACTATTTCCGCCTCTCGCACCTTTGGTGCTTTTCTATTTCCATTTTGCAAAATTTTGGGCCCTTAGATGTGCTAGCAAGAGCATGTGCTCCTTTTCCATGCTTCCTTCCAGAGCGAGATCATTAAGAAGCGGTAAGTGTAAACTCGGTCTTGCTCTGATCGCATTCTGTGAGTTCTCAAAAGACTTGGGCGTGTATTGAGGATGATATCGACCTTGGCGTCGTCAATACCTCCTGGATCGAGACTATCCTGAGATGAGTCATGTGGGAGACATGTTCATGGACGAACTTCTTCTTCCAACTTATCGCCCGAATTTCTCTCAGTTGTGTGAGGCGGTTGTCAGATCACTACCCAAACTTACTCTCGAGACTTGACCAAATATCGATCGCGTCTACCATCGGCGATCTGCGGTACTGAAGCCTTTGGACATCGTAGTCATCATATAGCATTTAGCCGTATTGTTTGACTTATTCCAAAGTGCGCTTGACTCGCTCATTAGTCGATCGTCGAAGGGGTCGGGTTTAGGAGTAGTGGTACGAACATGTGTTCGATAAGAACATATTCCATGTTCGTTCCACTCGATAAAATTTGGACGGATAGCGGTTTTGCGAGCATATTGATAATCGGTAAGAGACATATCTCGAAGCGATAGTGTAAACACATAACATCGATCGCATATAATTACGTAACAATAATATTGTAACCTTTTGATAAAACAATATTAATTGAAACCTCAATCATGAGGAATCCCACATACGAGCAGCGTGTGGGCGTTTACATGAACCCCGACCGGACTAAAATATACCTTTTAGTGGTTTAATTTCAATCCATGTCAACTTATCCTTATGACGGATGAAATTAACGATTGGACCTTACTAGACCACGTCACTATCGCAGAAGGGACTCGGGAAGTTGTACTTGAGGTGATGTCTAGCATTGACCACAATTTTAACGAGAAAATGAATTCTTAGAATTGGTATACTCCTCGGACCATACACTTCAATTAATTCTTTGTTATCTCATTTATATCTATCTACAGAGAACTTATAAAAATCGCACATGCAGCCGCGCGTGTGGGCGTTTACATAGAAACTCTAACTCTCGATAGATTTAAAATGTTTTGTTGAAATCTCATCTAACAAACTTATGATAAGCGTGCAAGCAAGCCGCGTGTGGGCGTTTACTCACGGTCGTCTCGCTTTGTTTAGAGATTAAAAAGTGGAGGTCTTGACATTTTAATTTGAAAATTAATATGTCGGGTTGCTTTAATCTTTTATTAAAGGTTTGTCCATGCAGATCACGTAATCTAGCATGCTTTTCTATAGAACTCGACATGTAAAACATGCTGCAAAATTCTAAAATATGCTTGATAAGCGCGATAAACCTAGCATGCTTACTATCGCGTCGATTCGTAAAACATTAAGGTTTGTCGGCGTAATATAAACATACATAACGTACTCTGCATTATTTAAACATCCACGACATGCATATGAGCGATAAAAATAAAATAAAATGTTCATCGCTGATAATAACACGCATTCGTATCAATCTATTACATGATTTACAAAGTGCAATTAAACTTGACAGACCTCGCGTGCGAGCGCGGACGGATTCAACAAATGGGCCTCGCGTGCATGAGCGCGGACGGAAAACACAGGTTGGGTTGGAAAAGCGGTGCGGGCGGGTCATTTCTGTCTTTGGGCGCGCTGAGCGAAAGCCAGCCAGCGCTGACGACGCTGCCGCTGCCGTGTGTCCGCGAGCTACCTCGCGGTCGCTAATCACTTGCGACCCGTCGGCTGCGGTCGTGACCACGCCAGGCGTACATCTGCAGAGATGTATGCGCCCGGCTGAAACTCGCGACCATGAGTCCCTGCCCGGGTTTCGGCGCGAGCAGCTGCCCGTCCCGCTAGCTCGCTGCCGCGTTGCCGTGCGAAACTTCGCGACCACTGCTCGCTGCGTGGCGCCGGGGATCTCGTGCCTGACGCCGCCCGTTGCCGCGCCGCCACGATCGCCCCGCGACCGTGAGGCTCTTCATGAAACGATCGAGTGCGAGACCTATTTTCCGTCGTTTGTTCTTGGTTCTTTCGTCTTCGTTCTTGTTTCTGATTAGATTCGGAATAAATCTAATCTAACCACGGATTTTCGTGGTGTAAACAAACCAACAAAACAATGAGCGAGCCGATGAGCAGATCCAGATTAATAAAGCGCTAATAATCAGCGTGAATTAATCCAGCGAGCGAGATTACGATCCGGGCTACGATACCAGTGTAGGAAAACATATGTTAACCCTGCCCAGGGATCCGTCTTGGATATTTAATTCACCATACATTGATTATAAACCTAGCATGCGTCTATATAATTAAATGCATAACACGTAGGGGTTTTCACGTGTTTACCTTTGGATCGAAGAGGTCGTGGAGCGAGATGAAAGGATCGGACGGATCGGAATCGTGCTTTGACCTTACGGTGTATCCGGTTGCCCAATCTCCAGCGTCGAGTGAGGGCGATCTATGGAGAATGCTTGGAAAATCTGATGCTCTTCAAAACTACGAAAATTCTCTCCAAACACTATGAGATGGCGAAATTTTGTGTTAGGTTAATGAGCATTTACTGAACTTTATCTCATACCTTATATTTATAATGCACTACCTTAATCCCGTATGGAATTACCATAATCATATGGAAATTACCATAATCATATGGAATATTACCATAATCTTAGGATTATTTCCATACTCTCGGATTATTTCCATACTCTCGGGATTATTACCATAATCTTATATGGAAAGGATCTATGCATATACCATAAATATAATAATATCCTTGTGGGATAAAGAGAATAAAATCTTGCCATAGGAGCGATAGGCGAGATTTTCCTCTTGCTACGGCTGGATGGGCCGACCAGGGATCAAATCAAGGAATAAAGATGGGCCTCAAATAAATTAATTATCTTATGTTCGACCGAACATAAATTAATTTATAAACATTTATTCATGCCACTAGAGAATAAATCTTGACTTCACTTTATTCTTGAAGTTGAGTCGAGACTTGCACTTGACATTCTGAATCCCGTATTTAAGATATCGAGCGTCCATTAATCATTTATAAATCATTGCTTAAAGCGATTAATAACCTTTATTAAGTAGTACCACTCGACCTTATTATTGTACTTGGCTAACTCGACTGCGGGGTTTAGTACGATAAACCTTTTGCTCCTTAAGGGGCGTCGTCGTCCTAGCGGATACGGTGACTCGTCTGAGATAACTAGCGTGACATCAACCTTGCCACCGCCCAGATCCGGAGAATCTTGGGTTGATATAACCTGCTCATAACAAGTCAAGTGATGGTCGACACTCATACTCCTAATACCTTATCGAGGTTTAGATCCATCGTAAGTCACGAGATCTTGGTTCTTCCGACGGTCGGAAAGAAGAACACATCTCGATGATCCTTGATACGTCGAGCGTCCGGCATAGACAAGCAACTAAGTCGAGTTACTTCTATCTATCTGCGCTAAGCGAAACGACTCGTCCTTAAGTTGTCTCTTTGAAACTTTTATATCTCGTTAGTTGACCAATCATACGGACTTACGTGATCTTCTACACCTTGTGTGATCTAACTTATATATGAGATAAGGGACACGGATATATGCAATCAAGTATTGATTCGGATAGGAGATTGTAATAGTGGTAACGAGAACATTGTATACAAGCTCGACCAAGCGCTTCGTATACAAATCGACAATCTCCCACACACTAAAGCAAACTTTTAGTATACAATGTGTCTCTACTAGCTATTACAAACAACCATCACTTTGCTTCTCCCACTTATACAAAGTTTCATTTCTAAGTGGGTGCCGTCAGCGCAATCAGTCCTCTAACGTGTCCATCGTAGACTTTTGCGGCGAGCTCTTCGTGAATGGATCCGCTAGATTTTCCGTCGTATCAATCTTTTCAATCGACCCGTCACCTCGTCTAACGATTTCTCGTATGACATGGTACTTTCTCTATGTGTTTAGTCGCTGTGGGTAGTGGTTCGGAGGTTTGCCTTGCACAGTTATCACGATGAAACTATGATACTCTTGGGCGCCGGTGCCACGTCTAGATCTGAGGTGGTTCTTGAACTCATCTGACCTCATTAGAAGCCTCAAGGCGGCTACATATTAGGCTTCCATGGTAGAGTCCGCAATGCATGTTCTTGCACTCACGTGAGGATCGGCTCCACTCCCAAGGTAAACACATGGCAGGGTTGACTTTTTCTCATCACGGTCGACTTGAAATCCAGTGCAGTATAACGAGGCATTAGACTATCGCATGGTAGCCTTTTAATCTCGAGTCCTTTTCGGTGCGAGTATATGCTTCTTGCAGTCAATGAGCTTGTCGAGGTTAGGCGATATCTAGCTACTATGCTCCGCATAGCGAGATATGGGCCTCGTGCATAGCATTGCGTACTGAGACTTCCTCGGTGAGCGTAAGGAACTTGTCATTCCTCTATCTCGCTGCGGTCATGAGGTGATTGCGTCTTAGATAAAGGAGCCGTATGCGAAGGTAGCAATCCTTTCTTGGCGGTGCATACTAAAGCAGTAATCACGATGCTCGATGTAAGGCGCTGAGATAAGCTCGACATTTTCTTCTTGCGATCTCGATGCGCAGTCCCGAGAATGTCTGTGCGTCTCCTAAGTCTTTCATTTGAAGCGATCGGATAGCCGACTCTTTCGTCGATATGACTTCACGTTGTTGCCACTAGAAGGATGTCGTCTGTAAAGTGCGAAATACATCATCAGTTGACTCTAGGTCACACAACTCTCGCTAGCAGGTGGTAAATCCATGGGACTTTACTACCTGTCAGCGTAAGTTCCATGATCGGGAGGCACCTTAAGTCCATAAATGGACTTTAAGCTTCCGTACTAGATGCTCTTCGCCTACCACATAACCTTGAGGTTCTTGCATATAGATGTCTGCCTTCCTCGAGGTAGTTTGAAAGCGGTTTAACGTCCTTGCCAAACCTCTAGGTTGAGTGGCTGCTATGGCTAGAAGAATTACGATGGACTTGAGCATTGCTACGGTGAAAAGGTCTCGTGAAATCGATGCCCTCAATGCAGTGTCCCTTCGCCACAGCACGGCTTTGAAGCAAACCTCTCCATGGAATCTCTCTCTCTTGTATATCACTTCTACCTTGGCTTCTTGCCGTCGGTAGAGGTGTCTTTCATATCTCCATGGCGTTATGGACTCGTTTCTAAGTCCGTAGCGGTGTGCCAATCTTGCATCAATATCTTGTATGTCTCCTTGTATGTCCATGGGTCGATTATTGCATGTTAAATCGCTGGGACTAAATCACGATTGCCCACGAACATAAATCGCTCGGGTTGGAACAACCCTCCCACTGACGAGGTTCTACGAGCACAATAGCAGCGGTGGGTGTAGATACTTGTGGTTCTCTAACACACAACTTCTGTAGTAGGTACCACTTGTCGGTCGGTATCTCGGTGGAACTTGACCACTTCAATTTCTTGAAGTATCGGTGTCGATCCACTCCGGACTCGACTCTCGTACCTTTGCTTCGGTGGTGGAATACGATCATCTTCTAATTCTTGAAGAATGATTTCAACTTTGGACTTATGATTTTCATATAATCTCTTCTAAGAATCGGGCATTAGTCTTAATGACCCGATCCTTAGGACTATAGAATAAACCACCTTCGTTATAGGATAGCGATAAACAGCCTGCGTCGGATCTAGCCTCCGACTTCGGCCTTCTTGTTGACGTGTCTTGACCCCATATCTATGTGGCTTAAGCTAACTACGCCCAAACCCTGACTCGAAGGGGTCTTTTCGACTTGGGCGGTCTAGATTTAGAGTATGCGAGTCTCTAGGCACCGAGATGAAATAAGCGATGTAGCATAACTCATCATAGATCTAACCATTTCCAAAGGTCTGTTCTTGGCTCGACCGCCATTTCTTTGTGGTGTGCCGTTGAAATCTTGTTGGAGGTAATCCCCACTTCACTAGATGATCCATAAACTCGTTCTTGAAGTATTCGCCCCATGATCGAGCCTTGACTGATACTTTACCTGCCGTCTACCCGTGCCTTAAACTCTTTGAATTTCTCAAAGCATTGGGACTGCGGTGAAGCGGTATCGTATCCGTGCAGTAATCGTCGATGAAAGTGACAAAATACCTACCTCCACGAGCTTGTGTGGACATTGGTCCACGGTCGAAATGGACTAACTCGACATTTCTTTGGCTCTATAACCCCGCTTTGAAGGTGCAGTGGATCTTACCTTATCACGAGTTCGAGGGCGGGGCAGATGGTGAGATTATCCAGCTCCATTCTTAGCCGGTCTTTGGATCCTATTTAGATTGATGTGACCTAATCTAAGATGCCAGGAGAAAAGTAGAGTCATCTTCTGAAAAACTTTCTCTTTTGGGGTTTGATGAAGATCGACATAGTTATAGGTATTATGTTTGGCGGAAATAGTATAAAGCGAATTATATAACGTGCACACGGATAACCGTCATTTCTTATGATAGAAACACCACTATCAAAAATAACGAGAATATCCATGAGTAAATAATTTGAAGCAAACAAGGTTCAGAAAATCCGGCACATATAAAGCGTCTTTTAAAACTAAAGCATTTTCTCAAAACATAAAGTAACATCTCCAGCTGCGGCCTCGACTTTGCGCGTTGCCCGGAGATCGTTATCTCGCCATCAAACGACTCCGCGTCGCGAACCCCTGCAGGTGTAACAAACATGATCGATTCTTGCGTATCTACTACGAGAATGGGTAGAACAAGTCGCTAAACATGTTTCCGTTACTAAAGCAAGACGGCGTACCTTGGCGAGCATAGGGCACCCTTCCGATGCCGGTCTTACCCTTGAAGCACTTGCCCTCTCGGCTGGCTTCTTAGCCTCCGGTGCACCATGTTCTTCTCCCTACTCCCTATTTCCCGCATCTACCCCTTTGGTGCCCTTTTCTATTTCCATTTCTGAAAATTTTGGGCCCTTAGATGTGCTAGCAGAGCATGTGCTCTTTTCCATGCTCCTTCGACAGCGAGATCATTAAACAGACTAAGTGTAAACTCGGTCTTGCTCATGATCGCATTCTGAGTTCTCAAAAGACTTGGGCGGTGTATTGAGGATGATATCGACCTTGGCTTGATCGATACCTCCTCCCAGTATCAAGACTATCCATGAGATGAGTCGTGTGGGAGACATGTTCATGGACGAACTTCCTTCCAACTTACGCTCTCGTTGTGTGGCGGATGTCGATCCGACTACCCAAACTTACTCTCGAGACTTGACCAAATATCGGTCGCGTCTACCATCGGTGATCTTTGCGTACAAGCCTGGACATCGTGGTCATCATATAGCATTTAGCCATATTGTTTGACTTATTCCAAAGTCCTTGACTCTCATTGCTCGTTAGTCGATCGTCGATGGGGCATCGGGTTTAGGAGTAGTGAGTCACATGTGTTCTTCGGTGATAAGAACATATTCCATTTCGTTTCCACTCGATAAAATTTGGACGGATAGCAGTTTTGAGCGAGCATATTGATAATCGGCGTGAGACATATCTGAAGCGATAGTGTAAACACGTAAGCATACGATCGCATATAATTAGTAACAATAATATTGTAACCTTTGATAAAACAATATTAATTGAAACCTCCGCATGAGAATCCCACATCGAGCCACGCGTGTGGGCGTTTACACTGAACCCCTCGACGGACTAAAATATACCTTTTAGTGGTTTAATTTCAATCCATGTCAACTTATCCTTATAATGAATGAAATTAACGATTGGACCTTACTAGACCACGTCACTCGCGAAGGACTTGGGAAGTTGTACTTGAGGTGATGTCTAAGCATTGACCACAATTTTAGAAATGAATTCTTAGAATTGGTATACTCGCTCGGACCATACGCTTCAATTCAAATTCTTTTGTTATCTCGTTTATATCTATCTACAGAACTTATAAAAATGCATGCATGCGAAGCCCGCGTGTGGGCGTTTACATGAAACTCCCAACTACCGATAGATTTAAAATGTTTTATTTAGAAATCTCGTCTAACAAACTTATGATAAGCAGTCGCAAGCCGCAGCGTGTGGGCGTTTACTCGATCGTCTCCTTTGTTTAGAGATTAAAAGTGGAGTCTTGACATTTTAATTTGAAAAATTAATATGTGGGTTGCTTACTAGTCTTTTTATTGAAAGGTTTGTCACGGATCACGTAATCTAACATGCTTTTCTATAGAACTCGACATTAAAACATGCTGCGAGAATTCTAAAATATCTTGATAAGCGATAAACCTAGCATGCTTACTATAGCGCTCAATTCGTAAAACACTTAAGGTTTGTCGCGTAATATAAACATATACATACTCTTGCATTATTTAAACATCCACGACATGCATATGAGCGATAAAAATAAAATAAACATGTAGCGATCGTGAAACACCGCACATTCTATCAATCTATTACATAGATTTACAAAGTGCGAAATTAAACTTGAGCAGGCCTCGCGTGCGAGCGCGGACGGATTCAACAAATGGGCCTCGCGTGCGCGCGGACGGAAAACACAGGTTGGGTTGGAAGCAGAGTGCGGGCGGGTCATTGTCTGTCTTGGGCAGCGGCGCTAGAAAGACTGCCAGCGCCCGTATGCCGCCCTGCCGCGTGTCCGCGGGCTACCATGATCGCTAATCATGCGACCCGTCGGCTGCCGTCTTGGACCGCCCGGCGCGAACATCTGCGAGAGATGTCGTCGCCCGGCGGCTGAAACTCGCGACCGAGTCCTTCTGGCCCGGGTTTCAGTGACGCGTGCCGTCGCCCGTAGCTCGCTCGCCGCGTTGCCGTGCGAGCTTCGCGACCACTCGCTCGCTCGCGTGGCGCCGAGGATCTCGTGCGACACGCGCCCGTGCCGCGCCCTCACGATCGCCCTCGCGACCGTGAGGCTCTTCAGAAAGCAGTCCAGTGCAGAGACCTATTTTTCCGTCGTTTAGTTCTTCGTTCTTTCGTCTTGTTCTTGTTTCTGAGATAAGTTTCGGAATAAAATCTAATCTAACCACGAGTTTTCTCGTGGTGTAAAAAAAAACCAACAAAACAATGAGCGAGCCACGATGAGCAGCGGATCCACAATTAATAAAGCGCGTAATAATCAGCGTGAATTAATCAGCGAGCAGTTGATCCCGGGCTCGATACGTGTAGGAAAACATAGTTAACCGCCCGAGGATCCGTCTTGGATATTTAATTCACCATACATTGATTATAAACCTAGCATGCGTCTATATAATTAAATGCAACACGTGGGGTTTTCACGTGTTTACCTTTGGATACGAAGGGTCGGCGGAGCGAGATGAAAGGATCGGACGGATCGGACTCGTGCTTTGACCTTACGGGTGTATCCGGTTGCCCGATCTCCAGCGTCGGTGAGGACGATCTATGGAGAATGCTTGAAAACAATGCTCTCACAAAACTCGAAAAATTCTCTCCGAACACTGAGATGGCCGAAATTTTGTGTTAGGTTAATGAGCATTTACTGAACTTTATCTCTACCTTATATTTATAATGCATACCTTAATCCCTATGGTACCATAATCCTATATGGATTACCATAATCATATGGAATATTACCATAATCTTAGGATTATTTCCATACTCTCGGATTATTTCCATACTCTGGATTATTACCATAATCTTATATGGAAAGGATCTGCATATACCATAAATATAATAATATCCTTGTGGGATAAAGAGAATAAAATCTTGCCATAGGAGCAATAGGGGCGATTTTCCTCTTGCTACAGGCTGGATGGGCGACCAGGGATCAAATGCAAGGAATAAGATGGGCCTCAAATAAATTAATTATCTTATGTTCGAACATAAATTAATTTATAAACATTTATTCATGCCACTAGAAGAATAAATCTTGACTTACCCCTTTATTACGAAGTTGAGTCGGACTTGCACTTGACATTCTGAATCCGTATTTAAGATATCGAGCGTCCATTAATCATTTATAGCAATCATTTGCAAAGCGATTAATAACTTCATTTCCTAAGTAGTACCACTCGACCTTATTGTACTTGAGCTAACTCAACTGCGGGGTTTAGTACAATAAACCTTGAAACTCTTAAGGGCGTCATCATCCTAGCGGATCGGTGACTCGTCTGAGATAACTAGCGTGACATGAAACCTTTGCCACGCCCCAGATGGAGAATCTTGGGTTGAACCATCCTCGCTCCTAAAGTCAGTGATGGTGCAACTCAGCTCACCTAATACCTTATGGGTTTAGATCGTCGTAAGTCACGAGATCTTGGTTCTTCACGACGGTCGAAAGAAGAACACGTCTCATGATCCTTGATACGTCGAGAGCGTACCGGCATAAAACCAACTAAGTCGATTCTTCTAATCTATCTGCGGCCTAGCGAAACCTTCGTCTAAGTTGTCTCGGTTGAAACTTTTATATCTCATTAATCTTGACCAATCATACGGACTTACGTGATCCTTTTATGTGATCTAAATATATGAGATAAGGGGACACAGATATATCGTCAGTATTGATTCGGATAGGAGATTATAATAGTGGTAAGAAACATTGTATCAAGCTCGACAAAGCGCTTTCGGTATACAATCCGACACTTGTCCATTTTCTTCCTTTCCAACATCTATTTATGTTGGTTGTATCTTGGCGGTTTGGTTGAGCTTGTATACAATGTTTCTGTTACCCATTACGATCTCTATGTAAAATGAATACTTGATTACGCCATATATGAATGTGAATCATCGATGTGTGAATCGCAATGCTAGATCGCTTGGATAAAGTCCGGCGGAGCTGACAAGGGCAGTTGTCGGTTGGCTGCAGTATGGATAAGTGACTTGGATTGCTGTCTTGTTGCGTCTCGGCGTGAGGATCACGGTGAAGGTTCTTCTTCGGCGTCGTGAAAAGATCTGGTGACTGGATCTGACTCGATGATGGTGAATGATGAATCCTCGACTAGAAGTGAGGATTGTTACAGATTCGTCGTGGTCGGTGCTTTATCGGTAGTCTGTCAGTCGCCGTGTCGTGGAATGATGGCGTCTAAAGCTCAGAGGACTGTACTAAACCTGAGGTTATTCATCATAATAAGGTTGAGTGTACTGCAGAAATGAAGTTGATGTCGTTTAGCGATCGAAATGATTAATGGGCGTTCAAGGGGATCTGGTGCTCAGCTCGGTAATAAGGGGTAATCGACATTCTTTCTCAGTGGAATGATCGAATGTTTATAAATTAATTTATGGAGTGCTGGGCAACAGCCGTCTTTTCACTGCATTTGATCACGCCGTCGCATAACTCGGAAAAATCGGGCCGCCCTCTTTGCTCTCAAGGAAGATTTTGTTCTCTTTATCCCATGGATATAATTATATTTATGGTGCATAGATCCTTTCCATATAAGATGGTAATAATCTTGAGTATGGAATATCTGGTATGGAAATAATCTAAGTATGGTAATATTCATATAGGATTATGGTAATATTCCGTATAGGATTATGGTAATATTCGGATTAAGGTAGTGCGTTATAAATATAAAATATGAGATAAAGTATGGGTTAATGCTTAATAATTGAGAGCAAATTTTAGTCCACTTAAGGTGAATCTAGAAATTAGCCTAGGGTTGAGGTGATTTCTTGTGGTATTCTCCATAGATCGTCCTCGCTCGGCGTTGGAGATTGGGCTCCGGGATACGATCGGTCAGCTGCGAGTCCGGCGTTCGATCCGTTCATCCGTTCGAACCCCTCGGCGGATCGAGGTAAACACGAAAAACCTCGTGTTGCATTTAATTATATGGCGCTAGGTTGTATGGTGAATTAAACACCGAATGGATCCTCGGGCGAGGTTAACATCGTTTTCCTATTTCGGCGTTTTTCTTCGAGGTACCATATACTATGATAATTGACTTCCTTTATGCTCGTACTATTCACAAAATTTTCTTTTCTTGGCTTTGCAATAGAGCTTATAGAATTATTCTTTTCACAGGTACCATTCTTTATCTTATATCCTGAAACTTATAAAAACAAATTCTCATTTGATTCCCTATCCGTCCTCGCTCCTGTCATCGGTTAATCGAAGAATAAAGTCTAATAAAGGCTCAAAGAAGGCGACAACGGTATATATCATTGGGCTAGTGTTTGGGTAAATATGTGGTTAACAAAGATGGCCTTTTATCCTTTCCATATTCAAAACATATTGCAGCCTCAACGGAAAGCAGCATTCTAGAAGATAATTACATGCGATATCACACAAATAAAAGCGTAACAAGATGTGTATACAATGAAGCTCAAGTCTCACGGTTTAAGCAAATGGTGAAAACAACAAGCTAAGCAATCTCGAGCCATTCATGCTTGCGTTTCCAACACATCGTACTTATAAACAACATTTTAAAAATTTCTATCATCATTGGCAATGTATTAACAATTTCACTTAACTCGTTGATCGAGAGACCGACAAAACAAAGACCTGACAAAGCCCCAACATAACAACTTTACAAGAATGACATAAAAAAAAACACGTGAGCAGGACTCTCGCCAAACAGCTCGTCACTCACAAACTTATTGTAAACATGTGGAAATGGGCGATAAGGTTTGCAGAAAAAGTGATTGGGAGACCTTACCTCAAATATCGCTACTCTCGACGGATAGACTCTCGCCATTGATATATACCTTGGGACTTACAAACAAAGAAGAACCTGACAAAACAAAGAAGAAAAACAAAACAAAAGACATAAAGCATGTAAAATGTTGGGTTCACTCCCAACCTAGTCTTGGATTTATAAATCGCTAGCTCGCGTTACCTCTTATCAATCGAGCGATTTGTGCATAGTCTTTCGAACTTTGATTTTCCTTGTCTTGGCATTTACAATTGCCACCAATGTGGCACAAGAATGGCTTGAACTTGAATGAATCACCGGTTTTTATGCGAGTCCACTTCTTACTGCGGACATGCCGTCGGTGTCGGTTGCCCTTCAAGTCGGAGACTTGACTAGCGATGCAGATGTGATCGAATAACACTTAGGGCTCACGAACATCGTGTTGCTTGATGGCGTATATATGAAATCTTGAGCTCTTCAGTCGTTGCTTGAACGCGTGAGGTCACGCTACCCTCAATCAAAGCACGACGCGTTGCTAGAAAGGTCTACCAGATTAGTGGTTGATGCTTGAATTGGGTATGTCAATATCAAAATCAGCAGGAAAGACAAAATCCCAATTCTTACCAACACGTCGAACAATCCCCTTAGGGTATGTGTCGACGTCGCCATCGTCAATGAATCTTTGTTGGCTCATCTTCCTAGCTCGAGCGGTTGAATACATTGCTCTGATTGATGCTTGCTCAATCGCAACAACATTGGGGAATGTGTCTCGGCAATCTCGCACTCCGAGTGAAGCTCCCGTCTTCTCGCGAGAAGCGACTCCAGGCGTAAGATGGCCTATTCTTGGATAGGTTAATTTTTCAAATTTACCCATTTTCTTTTGCTTGCTAATGCATCTTTGAAACCACATATCCGGCATGTTTCGCGCGCTCAAATAGGGGTAGATTGATATTCACTTTTGAAATATCTCTTTGAATGGGCGAACTCCTCTCATATTCGACTTAGCTAGTCGACTTGGGAGCGGATCGGGAGGTGTCGTCGGAAAAGCCTTCACGGTGGCCCATGATCGATCCTCCGCCGCGAGCGGATCGCCTAGCGCCGTCTGGTCTTGTCGATTTTTTCTCGCGCGGGCTCATGGTGATCGCGATGACTTCGGTCGCCATCTCGCATCGAAGGTTCGATCTCACGGCTTTTTCTTCCTCGTGGTCGCGACGGGCTCGCGAGCTCCTCGCTATGCCCGTACTGCCCGATGGCTCGTCGGCCGGTCGCGAGGTGCTCATGGTGTTTCGCAGTTTTCTTCGTCTTTTCTTCGGGTCATTCGATAAGCTCGCCCCTCATTGAATGGCGAAGCTCTTGATCCCGGGTTCACAGCATTCTGGAAATTGGCCCATCTTTGGTATGCGTTACATTGTTGGGCATATCTCGACCGATGATGATTTTCAGTATCTTCAAATGCTTCCCCATAGCGCAGTGGATTCCGGATGATGATCTTCCGCGTTATTTTATAAGACCGAATTACGTTTCCGATCTGTTGGTTGCTCCAACCAACCGCTGTCATCATTCTTCAGACTTGGCTTCTTGGCTCTGAATCACATAGCGCATAGCAACACTTTGGAGGTTGTTGGAAGTTATTGGGGCTGCTAATGATTCGGATGATCTCCTTGTTGGATGGTATGCCCTGATTTGTGGTTCGCTTCTGATTGATGTGGTCGACTCTCTCGTCCCAATCGCTTCAAAAGAGTGAACTTCTTAGGATCGAATCGATTTTGAATCACTCACAAAGATGCTCATTGACCCTTGGCGCTCTCTATCGCCATGGTGATAGCTATCTGCCCATCTCTATGATGCGGTAGCTCCTCTCGGCGATTCGATAAACATCCAGCAGCCGCGTCCCTATGCTCCCGGTTATGCAAGTGTCACCATGTAAATCTGCGTGATCTGCGCTTCTTTAGAAAATCCGTGTGAGGCACTTTCAATAGCGCCCTAAACGCCTCATGCCTCGAACAACGACTCCTCTCTTGTTGGCAAAGTGGGAGATCTCGATATGATTGGTTACGTATTAGCGTGAAAATATTTTGAGAACACTTTTCATAAAGATTCCAACTTGTTAATTCCGCTTCGCGAGCTCTTGAACCAATCCTTCGCGTTGTTGCAGAGAATCGAACATCCGCAGTCGATGTATCTTGTGGCACCCAGTTTTGCTTGATGGTGTCACATATATCGAGAATGTCTCAGAGACGCGCGTTCGGGTCCTTACGTACCTCCATACTACTGCTCTCCTGCACCATGCTTGATTAGTGGCGACCAACTCGGTTATTAGCATTCACTCTGGGCCCCATCCGCCGACCTGCCATCGATGGGAGGTCGGTACATAAAGTTCGCTGATGGCCTCTGGAGCAGGGACAGAGGTCTCGTATTGCCATCGCGCCGCATCTCGGATTAATCGTGTAATCACGGTGCAACTTGCTCGGATGGAATGCCCCTGCATTCACTGGATTAGCTGCCATTGCAGCCTCTTCCTCAAATTCGCCTCTTCCTTGGAATTTTGACTGGGTCAGATTTGCTCGTGGAGGTCCCCGGGACCTCTGTGATCATAAACTACCACGGAGAAAAAGAGAACTAACTCGTTAAGAATAACAAATAATATAATATATAACTGAATTAATAACTCCAAATCGTCAAATTATTCCTATGTGATCTTACAATCCCGTCAGCGCCAAATTTGATCGGCAATTTGATCGCATGAAAATAACGCCGATGTATAATGGTGTCGAGTATCGTATCCAGGGATTGTGTCTGCATCTGAAGCTAACTCTCAATCCTTCATCATTATCCAAGCAATGAATTGGTTTGAAGGTTTATGGTTCGTATAATTAAATCCAAAGCAAAGGTAACAACTTGAAAATAAACTAAAGCAATAAATATTCAAAGATAAATATAAGAGATAAAGACTAACCTAGGATGCACTAATCCTATCCACAACGATGTTTATCCCGCTTATTATTAACCGTTTTAATCCGCATAAGATGGAAGATCACATATGTAGCCAACAACTTCGCATTCGATAATTGTGACAGCTGATTACTAATTTTCCCTATTATTGTTACGCTCTAGAGGAAAATAAGTAACCCAAAAGGATCACAAAGAATATGTTTCCTACAATGTTCCTATCTCGCCATTCGACTCGCTTATTCGATCATGCATTCAAGATCGATTGAAATTAAAACAATTCGTAATTAATCGACAACTATGATATGCATCAAGATTGATCGAAATCAACACATATAATTAAGCACCATGAATCATGAATCAGATCGAAGGTAAACAACAATAGCGAATCACAACATATAGGATAGAATCGGCAAACCCTAGATTAGAAAGATATTTAGCTAGACATAAATAACGAAATTAAATAAGAAATAATCATAAAATAATTAAATTGATAAAACCCGTAGGGAAGCGCTCGAAGAACAATGGTTGGAGTTCAGATCCAAACACCGAAAGCGGAAACGGTGGAATTTGTTCGACAAAAGCTTCAGCGTTAACAATGCAGTGAACTAATGCTAGAATGAATCTAAACCAAGACTAATGTGAAAATAAATCAAAAACTATGAAAACCGAGGAAAAATATGTAAAATCACGGCTGGGGAAGGGGGGCGGGGTGAGCCTTATTTATAGATTTAGGTGAAACCCCATTCGCGTCGCACGCCATGCCCGTCTTGATCCACGGTCAGAGGATCACCTTCTCGGCCATCCTCGCTCTTCTCGGGGCTCAGCGCATACTTGCTCGTGCCACCCTCGCGGTCGCTAGGTGTGGTCGCTCGAAGGTAAATCGTCGGCACGCGGCACGTTGGGTCTCGCTCAGCGTGCCTACGACCTCTCGTGCCAGCGTTCCTCGCGGGACCAGCGATCGCTGGGCGATCTGATCCTCTTCGCCGCATGCTCTGCGCCACGCTTGTGTTGGCTTGCCGCTTGCGGGCGGCAAAGCGCTCATTTCCCGTCGCTCGTCCTTCGTCATGCTTTGGTTTTCAACTTATAAGCCTACAAAACACCAAAACGGAACCCAAGAAAGTATCTTCCAAAAATATATAAAAGCATTGAGATCCAAGACATAAACGCACTTTATCGATCTAAAATCATCTTTAAAATCAACAATAAACGTGTAAATTGCGGCTTATCGAGCCGTCCTGCTCACCGAACCAGCGCTAGCTTTTCAAGCTGTGTACCTTGTCTCGCCCTGAGAGCTCGTGATGAAGTAGATAGGAAGTTGTTTACCGCCATCTCGCACGACTGCATCGATTGCTTGCCGTCTGCGGTGCGTCAAGAAGGAGTTCGCCTTTTCGGGCGATGTGTGGGCGATCGGCGGTATGCTTTCAATGCGGAGCGACATGATGTTCTTCCTTCCAAGCGAAGTCCGGGCTCTTCTCGATTTTGAAGAAGGAAGTTGCTTCGGCTCGAGATAGAATCTACTGGCACGGACATCCCAGTGAGTTTACGGATCTCACGGATGGTCTTTGGTCTGCATGTCGAGTCCGCTTTTGACCTTAGTGGGATTCCTTCGCCTTCTTGTGAAACCACGATCCGTGAATTTCCCGTTTCACCATGAATGTACACTTTGGGGGTTGAGCTGAGATTTGCCGACCGAGGAGTTGGAGGATCGCTTTGAGATCGTCGAGAACTTTCTTTGTTGCTTTGACCACGATGTCGTCGGCGAGACCTCAAGATCTTCCCAATATGATCTTTGAATATGGCGTCTACCATCATTTGATAGGTAGTCAGGTTCGCGAATGGCATTTTTCGGATGCGAAGACACCAAGTCGATGATGAGCCGCTCTTTGAAGCATCCTCACGGCTCATCAAGACTTGGTGGTACCCTTGTATAGATCCGAACCGAAGATCTCATGGCCACGCGCTCCACCTTGTCGATATCGGGAGGGGTAGAATCTTTGGCAGATGTTTGTTGAGGTCGGTATAGTCAGACATGCGCACCCCCTCCTCCGGCTGTTACGACTCGGGATTAGCCATCCGGTCGGATATTTGACCTCGACAGGATCTGGCCTCCTTGTTGAGTCACCTCGCTCTATGACGCTACGTGCTGTGACTTCTCTTACGCGAGCTGGTTTGGTGGCGGGTCGATGTTGAGGCGATGGTGATGAGCTCGGGTGAGACACGGTCATGTCAAGTGGGGACCACGCGAACACGTCTATATTCCCCGGTTTTGACTTACCGAATATCGGTGGACCACAGTGCCGACCTTGACAACTTTGGAGAGGTCGTCGTCATATTGAAGGTTTTCGGTCAGGTCGTCCGGGGTGCCCGCGGAGGTTCGGTAATACTAGGCACGAGTGAGGCCACGTCTTGGGTTGAGACTCGTAGGCACTCTTTGGTGCGTTTGGTACCACGGATGCTTACTCCCGGCGGGGTGGGTATCTTGATGGTGAGATGGTACGGCGGGGGCTTTGGTGGCGTATAACGATCTCTTCCCGAATGATGTTATCACGGAGAAGGGCTCGGACCGGGAAAAATTGAATGGCCTTAGTGACCGACACAGGTGCGCGTCTACGGTAGCAGGAAGGGTAATGGCGCCCTCGGGTTGAGCCGCCTCTGAGTGAAACTCCGCTTGAGATGGTGCGGGGTGGATTTGAATCCCTCCGACCTCGAGTTTATCGGCGACTCAGAAAGATGATCTTGGAGGCACGATGTCGATGTAGACGGTGGACATTCTTGTTACCACCACGTCTTGTATGGTGATGGCATCTTGGTGGGCATGATTTTGGGCACGGATCCTCGCGGAGAACACGATGTTCTCCAGTCCGGTGCTTATTTTTCGACTCATAGGGGACACCTCGAGCTTCATTTTTAACGAGACCTCGCATCGCTCCTATGGGCGGTCGGTAATGGCGTGAACTGCTCGTCGTATTGGGACCTTCGTCCTCGTCGTCTTCGGGTTGAGTCGTCGTTGAGTGCCCTTGTTGCCACCTCTTTCTCTCTGCTTCTTGTTCCCGGCCGGGTCGGCGGTATTTTGGTATCGCTCGCTGGAGCTCGTCGATCTGCGACTCAAATTTACGCAATCCTCGGTATTGTGACCATACCTGGTGATAGTCCAATACTTCTCCGTCGACCTCTTCTTGGATCCTCCTTTCATAGGAGGGTTTGGGAAGAGCTCGGTGTGGGCTCAAATATCTCAGCCCTCGATTTGAGCGGATGAGGCGCGTTCGCGGAGTTTGGCGGTCAGAGCACGGATTCGATCGGGCCTTTCTTGATCTCTCAGCACTTGGCGATCGGCGCCTCGACTCGGTCGTCAAACCTTTCTTTCAGCCTCTCTCTCGGATCTCTCTGCTCGACTCGTCTCCCTGACATAGTTGTCCACGGGTTCCAAGGTTACTCGCGTTTCGGTTTCCACAGTGATTTCTTTGTTCGGTCACTTGGTCGGATCCGTTTTGAGCATTGATGATGTCGGATCGTTACTATCATCAATCTTGAGGATTCCTTGATGAGCGTGAGATGAAATTTGACATTGTCTCGTCTTCCTAGGCGGATGGTGGCGGTCGGATGATGTGTTGCGGCTCTTTTGGTAAGCATTAGGGCGATCCGTGAGATCTCGAAGTTGTGGATCTTGTTACGGCGGGCAAGGTGAACCAACGTCGGGCGTTGGAGATCGGCACCTCGGGAAGATTTTGCACATGAAAATCTTCCATTCCTTGATCGCCATATTGGTGGTGTGGCGAAAAGGAAGTCGGAGGGTCCCCAAGACCATCGTGGCGGCGATGTTGGGTGCCTGTGTCGTTGAGGGGGCGTATCGAGTTTCCACGGAAAAATGAGAGATGATTCTCCGTGCGGTCGAACCCGGGCTCGTTACCATCTATCTACGGAGGGTGGGAGATCGATGCGGCCTCTCGTCTCTTCGAGGAGAGTTCGGCTCCGCTCTCATCTCTGTCCTCTTCGGCTCCTGCGGCGGCGGGTGGGGCGACGCGGCGGCGCGGGGGTGAATGGTTGCGACCATCCCGGCGGTGATTGACTTGGGCGGGGGTGATTTCGCGTTCTCGGCTATTGTGCGAGGTGGCGTTTCACTATCGGTGGGTGATCGACCAGGCGCCGTAACTACCGGGTACTCTTGAGGTGCAGCTCCGTTTGTCCTCTGGTTGAAAACTGGAATTGGTCGAGATTTGCGTTGAGGAACTCGGACCTTGAGCGGCGAGACCTCATGAGATCGGTGAACGCATGTTCCGGTATTGAGTCGGCATTTCCCCGTTAGGCGGCGATCACGAGGGTGTATGGGAATGTCTCATGTAACCCTCGGTGTGTTCTTGTTGTTGAAATATGCAACATGATATATATATATATATATATATATATATATATATATATATATATATATATATATATGATCATACATGATGCACGTAATCAACAAGTAATATCGAAATATTCCGAGATCGAATCCACGAGAACACCTTTTTAAACCGTCGAATCTGATTTGTTTGTGATTATGAGAGAGAACAATTAAAGAGAACTTTTACACGGGCGAGGTGGAATTTTAGACAATATATGATTATCAAGCAGATAGCGGAGGGAAAAATAGACTTGATCACTTTACCCTACTCATTACTATATGACATTATCTTGCCTCGTTATTATGATATAAAATCTTCCGACTCTTAGCATTTTCCAAATCTAAGATTATACCCTCTAAGCTCGTCAATATATTCCCTATCGAGCGCTTTAAGAGTATCTCTACCATTCCATTCATTTATGTCACAAAGCGAACACGTATTCTATCTATTCACACCATAATATTTAAATCATGTTCTTGCGTCACTTGTTTTCCACTCTATGAGGCTTCCGGAAATCATAGAGCTAAATCTCACCATGGTGATCAATCAAAGCAAGATAAATAACCGCCGAAGCGATAATAACAAGATAAGCGACGGGGCTCGTCACGACATGGGTTTAATAGATCAAGTCATACAAATTTAGCTCATGGCGAGATGTGCAACAAAATTCGAAAACAAATGCCGTAGCAAAGTAAAAGGAATTGAGATTCAAAGTTAACACTCGTCGCGAAATCACGTTATCCTCCTTGGATCATCGCCTCTTCCGATAACCTTCTCCAAGGCGTTGCCTTGATTTTCTCTTCGAATCTTGAATAATGAATGAATATTCTCACGATTGTCGCTCCTTTTAATAACCAACTCGACACTTTTAGGTGTCTGAACTAAGCACGCAAACCCCGTCCATTTGATCCTTTCTTTTCGTTGGCTGGTTAAAACCAGCGTCCTTTATCTTTGTCGGTGGCCGGTAGCCCGTCGTAGTCTGCAAGACTTTCTTCGTTTACGTTCATAAGCGGCGGCTTCGTACGCTTTCTTTCCTTTCTTTGAGCTCGACCTTTGAGCGGGCACATTGTTCATGAATCCGATCTCGTTTGCGATCGTCGGTCTTGGGCTCGATCAAGTCGGCGCCGCTTGTGAGTCAAACCTCGCTTCTGATGTCGATGTCGGTCGTCTTCATACTTGTGAACTTTTCAATCTTTGAGCTCGGTTGGTTGCGAGCTCGGCTCTGTCGCTTTCTTCGGGAGTTCGGTTCATCGAGTTCGGTGGTCTTGAGATCGGTAGTTTGAGCTCGGTGATCTTGAACTTCGGAGTCTTGAGCTTGGAAGTCTTGAGGCTCCTTTCCTTTCTGACGTTGACTTCGTCTTTGTAGCTCGACTACTGCTCGCGTTTCTCGGTGTCGTTAATCACTCCTCGGCGTGAAGTCGAGGTCGCTCACGAGTTCGCGCCTTGCGCGATTCAACACAGAGGCTTGACTTTGACTCGGCCGGACTTGGCCTTGTCTTTTGCGGCTGCACGCTACGTGCCATAACTAATTAAATAACGCATAAATGCAATTAAAAACTTTTGATTTCACACGACTCAATCCGCTTCATACAACAAACATATGAAAACATCTGACATAACGTGATTAATCAAAGCGAACCCGTTTCTCAAGTTTTATCATCAAAAGGTCGTATAATAACTCTTTATAGGTTATCACACTAAACTTAGCTCATTACTGCGTCCTCGGTGATGCTGCTGTTCTACGCAAAAACACCCACAAAAGCGGGCGATGTTGAAATGCTCAAGCGATAACCGAATGATGACTTAATCGGTTGTTGGTGCATCTTTTAGTAAAAGCGCCACGAGCGGTCATGAGATCTCAAAGTTGTGGATGTTGTTACGGCGGGCGGGTGAACCAACGTCGGGCGTTGGAGATCGACCTCCGGGACACATATGAAAATCTTCCAATCATTGATCGCCATATTGGTGGTGTAGGCGAAAAGGAAGTCGAAATTCCCAGACCATATTAAGCGGCGATGTTGGGCCACCTGTCGTTGAGGGCAGGCGTATCGAGTTTCCACGGAAAAAGAGAGATGATTCTCGTGCGGTGAACCGGGATGCTTTCGTTACCGTCTCTCTGGAGGGTGGGAGATCGTATGGCGCTTACGTCTCTTGAGGGAGTTCGGCTCATACTCTCTCTTTACATTTTAATTTCACGGCGGCGTGCCGAGTGTGACGACTTCTCGGCGCGGGGTGAATGGTTGCGACCGTCTCGTGAGGTGATTCACTTGAGCAGCGGGGTGATTCGTGTTCTGCTATTGTCAGGGTGGCGTGTCATGCTCGGTGGGGTAATCGACCGGTGCGTAGCTACCGGTTCGGGTACTCTTGAGTCAAGCTCCGTTTGTCCTCTGGTTGAGAAAACTACGGAATTGGCGAGATTTGCGTTGAGGAACTCGGACACTGTGCGGCCGATGACCTCGTGAGATGGTGAACCGCATGTTCCGCTGGTATTGAGTCGGCATTCCTCGTTAGGGCGGCGATCACGAGGGTGTATGGGAATGTTCTCCATGTAACCCTCGGTGTGTTCTTGTTGTTGAAATATGCAACATAATATATATATATATATATGCATAGATCATCTGTGAAGTGCATAATCAACAAGTAATATCACGGAAATATTCGAGATCGAATCCTGAGGGCATATTTTTAAACCACGTCGAATCTGATATGTTTGTGATTATGAGACGAACAATTAAAGAGAACTTTTACCCAGGGCGGTGAAATTTTTAGACAATATATGATTATCAAGCGGATAGCGGAGGGAAAATAGACTTGATCACTTGATTCCACCATTATCATGTACCGCCCAACTTCAATATTATCTTGCCTACGTTATTATGATATGAAATCTTCAAACTCTTGGCATTTTCCAAATCTAGATTATACCCTCTAAGCTCGTCGATATATTCCTATACAGCGCTTTAAAGTATCTCTACCATTCCATTCATTTATGTCCATGAAACGAACACGTATTCTATGCTATTCACACAAATGATATTTAAATCATGTTCTTGCGTCAACTTCTTGTTTTCCACTCTATGAGCTTCCGAGAAATCATAGAGCTAAAATCTCCCATGGTGATCAATCTACAAAATAAATAACCTTGAGGAAAGCGATAATAACAACGAGATGGCGGGGAGGCATCACACGAGCATGGGTTTATTGAATCAGTCATACAAATTTAGCTCATGGCGGTATGCTGACAAAATTCAGCTCCTGAATGTCATGCAAAGTAAAAAGGAATTCGAGATTCAAAGTTAACACTCGTCGCGAAATCACGTGCTCCTCGCGGATCATCGCCTCTTTCGATAGCCTTCTCCAAGTGGGTTATACGATTTTCTCTTCCGAATCTTGAATAATGAATGAATATTCTCACGATTGTCTTTCGCGCAATAACCAACTACGACACTTTTGGAGGTGTCTGAGACTAGGCCTTAAACCACCGTCCAGCGATGTTTTCTTTCCATTAGCTCTGGTTAAAACGAGTCCTTTGTCTTTATCGTGGCCGGTACCGCGTGGTAGATCTATGAACTTTTCGTTTCGTTCGTAAGCGCGGCAATACAACTTTCTTTCCTTTCTTGGAAGCTCAACCTTTGAGCAGGCCTGACCTCGTTCATGAATCGATCTCATTTCACGGTCATCGGTCTGGGAGCTCGGTCAAGAGTCGAGCCTCGCTTGTGAGTCCGTACCGACTTCAGTCGACCTCGACACAGTATCGATGTCAATTAGATTAACATGCTGTGAACTTTTGAATCTTTGAGCTCATTTGGTTCTGACTCATTCTGTCTCTTTCTTCCGGGAGTTCGGTTCGCTCAACGAGTTCGGTGTCTTGAGATCGGTAGTCGAGCTCGGTGATCTGAGCTCGAAGTCTTGAGCTCATTTTCCTTTTCTGATTGACTTAGTCTTTGTAGCTCGACTCTTGCTCGCGTTCTCGGCATTATTAGTTCAATCCTCGCCATACGTGAAGTCAAAGGTCATTTCCACGATTTCGCCCTTGCGCTTGATTCAACACAGTGAAGCTTGACTTTGACTCGTGGACTTGACCTTGTCTTTTATAGCTCTTTGCTACATGCCATAACTAATTAAATAACATCGTCGATTAAAAGCGCTTTGATTTCACACGACTCGATCGGCCCGCATACTGCGCAAACATAACAAAACATATAACATAACATCGAATTAATCAAGCGAGAACCCGTTTAAGCAGTTTATCATCAAAGGTCGTATAATAACTCTATTATAAGGTTATCACCCCAAACTTAGCTCGTTACTAGTCCTCGGTGATGCTCTGATACTAACAACACGCCTTAGCCAGGCGATGTTGAAATGTCAGCGATAGCAGATGATGACAATCGGCTAGGGATGTGTTTCGATCGTAGTTCTTTGAAAGAAAGGATCATTCAGTTCTTCTCGTTGCAAATCGATCGATCCTAACGTATTACAAGGATGTCGCGGCGGAATATCAGCGGTATATAACACGTTAGCATCATGAATCTTCATAACTTAGTTAACCTTAATATGACCATGCTTTGATTATCGAGTGCTGAAGTGTCTCCACATTTGATTGATTGACCCCTCTCACTAACATGAGTGTCGTCAAATGCGGATCGATGGGTGCTTTAACTTATAATGTTAGGATTGGGTGGCGGTAGGATTGTTTGGGATAATGTAGCTCAAAGCGCTGGCACCTTTCGTTCTTGGTTCAACTATCACGACATTTTCTTCTCTTTTATAGAGACCCGCGTCTTCACCTTTTAGTTTATCATCTCAGTTGTTTTTTTTTTACAATGACCATATTTATAACCACATATAGCTTGGGGTTACTTTACCTCGCCATTTTATTTGAGCAACATTGTCCCCAATGTTGAAACTTGCTCTAAGCAGGGTGAGACCTTTGTTATCTTGAGACATAGAAATTACTCACGGACACTATTATGAAATGAGGCGCGACCCACAATTAGGTATGCCCAGAAAGTGAAGGGTGAGGAATAACATATGGTGTTGGTGGATCTGAGAAGAAAAACATAAGCTCAAAGGGGTCCACTAGGAAAAATATGATGTCGAGGAAGGCTAGAAAACAATCGATCCAAAAGACTCGTCTATCCGTGTTGACAGCTCCGTATATTGTCTAAGGGGAGTACTGACCAAATATGAGAGACAACTTCATCTAATCGTAAGCGAATAAGTTTTACCGATGTAATGGTGATCCATGAGAAATTATGCTAATACCAAAATTAATAAGGTACACCATAAAATAAGGGTAAAAACGGAGACAATGATAAAGCGTACCAAAGATCACGGTATAAGCAAAGCAGTTAACATCATAAAAACTGTCAGCGCAGTAGTAATCCAGAAATCATCAGCAGTCACATGCTTTATAGACAAAGCGAACAACCTGACAAAACACCCGGCCAGCGGACGCACTGACAAAACCTGAAAACAAAACAAGGTTGAGTTAGAAGCGCCCTAGCCTACTTGGGGAACAGAAGGAGTAGGAGAAAGCAGCGATGTAGATGGGGTGTGTGGTGAGGCTAACCGGTTTAGAGACCTGACCAACTCGGCCTCGGTCGAGAGTGCGCCTGCGTCAGATGGGGCACTTGGGTGCAGAGCCTCGCTTAGGCGGCAAAAGGTCGAGATCGGTTAATTGGTCGACTTGGGCCGACATTCTTCTTGACCTCGGGTGGGGCACTTGCGTTTCTTTCTCGACTCCGGTGTGAGTCAAAAATCCGAAGGTGAGGCTGAGCTTGGAATACCCGTGTGGGAGAATTAGGGAAGGTGTGCATTTATCGTGAATAATGACACGAGGCTATCCTCGATATCGATCTAGTTTATAATGATGCCCAAAATCTTGGGCGTCTTCTGGTCTGGCGGATCGAAGCATGAGGCTTGGACTCAGCGGAGGTGCCGAATGCAGAAACGATGAAGCTCGGTTGAGGTGGTATAGGCGGTAGACCAACTTGTGCAGCGGAGGTTGGGTCTTGGGACGTACCATGGCGATGCGTCGAGAATGCGTATCTAAAGCTTTCTCAGCGGGCGATCTCATCGTCGAAGGCACCTTTATGCACATTAGTGTCGAAGGAATATGGTCGTCTGCCTTCGCTTTTCGGCACTCGTCACTTTCATGATTTGGCGGCGTTCTGGACCTTCGGTGAAAATCGAATACTGACATTCGTTCTTTTCGACGGTGGTATCATGGGTGGTGGGCGAAATCCGGCTTTTAATGAAGTGGAGCGGACATGAGCCTCAATTTTAATGAATGCGACTTTAATGGGCGACACCCACGTGGAGATCCCGTTCACATGCTTCGACAGCCCCATCGTGGCGCACTCAGGGGTCTTCCTTTGGAAGGGGCCCTATTCATGGTGGAAAGCATCCTCCTCGTTGTCTAACTTCATAAAAGCGTTAATGGTTTGGGAGAAAACCACTAATTTCTAACCACAGTGACCGCTTCCTTATTTGTGGCGTGATATTTGCATAGAACTCCATATAGGAGGTGTAATGGGGTGAGTGGTATCATGAATGTAGCCCAGCCATTCGAAATTAATTTCACCACAAACAGGTTTTATTTTGACAGGAACCCTTTTCCGTCGAGTTGCACAGGCTTTAAAAGTAAAAATCTTCGAGACCAGCGCGTGAGCTCGAAATGGGATGGCATCGGTTGAAATTCTTGCCTTTGGCGAGGTTTGTCCTCGCCTTCTTGCTTTAACATCTTGATTCCTCGGCCTCCACTATCTTGGCCTTACGCCCATTGGGACTATTTTCTTTTGGAGGAAGGGCGTGTGACTGTGGAGGGCGGGTGAGGCTTACTTGTGATACCTGTAAATGCGAAGTGCAGGGGGTATGGCGTCATTGCTGGAATGGATGATGGCCGCACTTGCCCACGATCTGCTGCTTGAATCTCCTCCATAATAGCTGATTACAGATGGAAGAGATGGAGACTACAAATTTGCTGTCGAGCCACGGGAGAAAATGATCGTGAAGGCGAGAAGCGAATCTTGACAAAATTGGGGAAATAAAAGATCTAAAAAGGCGAAGGTGGAAAAGGAAAAGGCGGTCTTTCAAATCCCAAATCGACCAAATTTTTCTACGCTCCTTTTGTTTTTACCAAATTGGCAACATTTCACTTTCTGTAATCGTGCAAATCCATTCTTTGGGGCGAAATTAGCACCATACTCGAAATTTTCCCTAAGTGCGTGTTTGGTATGAATCTGTCTGATTCTTGGTATTGTTTGCATGTTGTCTTCATTAGTTTATCACATTTATGCCGTTTGTTCAATTATTATTTATCGTTTCGGTTACTTGATTCGTTTCAATGTTTGCAGAAAATGACATTAGGATAAATCTATCTACGGATCGGTATAATGAAAGCATCGCGATAGGAGTTCGTAAGCGCGGATCCTATTCGAGTTGGACGAAGGAGAGCGAGGCAATTGTTAATCGCGCGACCGTCGCATGGCGAGCTTGTCGCGCCTTGCCTTGCACGCCCGCGCCTGCGCCCAGCAGCGTCGCCGTAGCGCCCGGCAACCTCCGTCCGGCGCTTTCTGACGCCCGGCTCGCTCCGGCGCGTTCATTCCCCCTCGCGCTCGGGTGAGCGCCGCCTGCGCGCGCTCGCTCGCTCAACCCGCTCTGACGCCGGCTCGCTCGGCGGTTCCCAATTTTACTCGCTGCGGCTCGCGCCCCGGGTGGCGGCTCGCTCGCCCTCTACCTCGCTAGCCCGCGCCTCGCCTCTCGCCCTCTACTTGTGCGCTTGCCGCGCCATCTCAGCAGCTCGGCGTATTGTCACCTCGCCTCCTGACGGGCGCTCGTTTCTTGCCAGCTCAATGCACAATATATATCGTTTTTAGGTTATTTTGGGAGTTGATTTCTGATTTTGTTTATTTTTCTCTCGAGCAACGCTCGGCTGGGGCACATTCTTCATTTTCTTCATTGGACTTTGATTCACGT